>VYZQ01048728.1:17569-66609 GCA_013400655.1 Mystacornis crossleyi | reverse complement strand
TCCTGCCCTCATGTGCGACAGCCTCCTGCCTCTGCCCTGCATGCAGGGCCCGGGGATGCTCGGCTGTGTGAGCTGAGAGGGCGCTCCAGGCTGGTGGGCATCCCACTCCCAGATTAGCAGGACTTCAGGCAGGGAAGTCAACCCAGGAAAGCTCCTCAGGGGTTCTTTTCCTGGGAGGTCTCTCATCTATTCTTGGAGTAACCTCGAAGACATTTTGCACAAGAGCACACGGCCCTTGACCGTGCCGTTTTCCTTGGATTGTGATGATTTTGAGCAAAGATCAGCGCAGTGCTCTGCTGGTCCCCCCGCTCTGTGCCTCCCACAGGGACTGTTTCTACCACCCTGAAGAGATCTGCTCCTGCTCTCCCTCACTATCTGCAGCCCCATCAGTCCAAGAGCAAACACACCAGAAAGCTCGATGTGAACTTGCTCGCAAGAACAATAACCTGCAGGGATGGGGCTTTGGCTGCTGGTATACAGTGTTTGGCTTCACAGATGTTTTTGTGGGGTTTTGTTTTGTTTTGTTGTGTTTTGTTTTTCCAGGAAAACCAGAGGGACTAGATGACAGGGGAGAAGAGGATCTCAGCATAAATTTTGTTAAAGCGTTACAGTAAGCAGTCCTCCAGCACTTGAGCTGGATCATAAATTTTGTTTAGGGGTAAAAAGAAGCACAGAAAAAAATCAGTCAGTGAAGAGGGTCTAACAACCTTTGCCCTGAAACACTCTGGAGTGTTTTTGAACAGCATAATAAAAACTCTCCAAAGAGCAAGGCAGTGGAAGAGCCACTGTTACAGACGCCCTGAGACCCAGTTAGCTTAACTCCTGTATTGATCATCCCTGGAAATGAAGCACTATAGCAGAGAGGTTAAGGGAAACAGATAATAAACAGGAGAGACTTTGAACACATGAAAGCTGGGACGACAGTTTTAGGGAAGACATCTCAATGGAAGCACAGTGCCCAGCTGCCCAGGGTTATAGCCAACAGGCAGTAGTAACCAAACACTGAACCCACTTTTCTGGCACTGAATCAGGAGGTCGAAGTCCAGCTCGTCGTCTCTGCGGGAAGGGGCAGGTCAGGCAGCAGTTAAAGTGGGAGGGAGGAGCTGCATCTGAGTGCCAGACAGGACAGTCAGGGCTGGACTTCAGCTCTGGGCACCTCTTAGGAGTTTGGGTCCTTTGGCAAGGCCGACCAGTTAGCACCACACCTTCACATTTACTCTGGTCTGTGCTAGACTGGGACTGCTTTCCTATTTGGCATCCGTTTCCAAACCCAAACTCCAAAATTCTAAAAATCTCCCATTGTGCTCTGCTGAGATACCAAACTGTGCCACTCCCAGGTCAGAGGTGTCTCCACTGCCCAGGGGAAGCAGGCAAGGAGAGACCCTGGCCTGAACACTTCCCTGCTGCTGCTTGTCCTCTGCCCCTGGCTTCCCAAGGCTTTGCTGAGGGAAGTAGTGGCATCTCTTTGTTCCAGAAGAAGTTAACACGGAGCTAACAGTGGCACAGAAATGTACTGCATCTCTTTTTGAACTGCACAGCTGCAGCTTTGCATTTTTGAAGGTTTAGCACCTAGGGAATAAGAAATGTCAATATTACCATATAGTTTTCCTTGGGTGATACAAAATCCTCCAGCTGTCAGGTTAATTTAAAGCCAAAAAGAAAATCAAGTTTAATCACAATTTTGTGATCATTTTTTCCTCTCACAGGAAAAACTTCCCCTGGCTATGCTAAAAAGATGTTAGATGTTTCAAGGACATTGATTTGTTAGAGAAAAACTTGCATTCCCCGAGCTGAACATCTCCCTGAGCAAGGGAGGAGGGCATATCCCAGGATCAGGAACCAGGATCTGCTTGAAAAACATGCATTTCAAGTTTCTGTTTGAGATCAAGAAACTGCTCTTGGCTCTCTGGTGGCCTTCAGACAAGCTAATGAGCACCCTTGGGAAATGCACCTTCTGAAATCACCTCCAAGACACCCCAGCTCCTACAGGCAGTCACCCAGCCTAGAGCAGCACCTGCCTTGGGGTGCTAGAACTCCTCCAGAGGCACCATCACCCATCATTCCCACCACAGCTTCTCCTTTGGAGCTGGTCTGGAACCCTTGGGAACCAGCCCCAGGGAAGGGCTTTCCATTCCCCATTCCAGTTTGAAGGGGAGGGAAAGTAGAGGAACGGGGAGATTTGGAACAGGGGAGGGGGAGAAGATGCTTGCCAGGGGCAGAGCCAGAAGAAATTCCGAGGAGGTGTGAGATTTGGAGGGCCAAAGGCTCCAACCATCACTAGCAAGAGGAATCCAGCACACCCCTGCTCAGGAGGGGCAGGGCTGTGAGTCTGCAGGGTGGAGGGCAAGGGAATGGAAAGGACTGGAGAGGACATTGATTTTCTTAGAGGAAAAAGTGAGCAAGAATGACATCAATGGAAAAATATTTTCTCTCTCTCTCCCTTTCTGTCTCACGGACAAATATAGCCCTACACGTTATGCAAAGGCAGTGTTCAAGCATGCTTGGAATGAGCAACTTGGGAGGCAAATTGCTACCACTTGTCCTCACCCTTGTTTTTTGGCTTTTACTTCTTCTTCTCGCATTGTCTTCTCCCCTCCAGTGTGGTCCAGCTGCCACAAAGCCGCCTCAGAGCGAGCCCCTGCCTTGAGAGGACAGAGGGGTGCCCGGGGGGCAGCTGCCAGGTGACAACCACCACTGGTGTTCACAAAATGACCTGAGAGGGAGGATGGACTGAACCAGAGCTGTGTGGGTTGAAGAAGGGAGAAGTGGTTGGGTTGGATATTGGAAAGGTCTTTCCAAGAGTAACGAAGTGCTGGATGGTGAGCAGGTCTTTCCAGCAGTAAGGAATGCCTGGAGATCTTGCCAACACCCATCCCAGGGCATCCTTAGGAACCAGTCCAGCAATACCTGTCCAGAAAGGCACAGGTCCAGGCAGTCATCCCCCCTGACAGACTCACTACTCAGCAGCAGCCCAGACCATTTTCTTATTCCTATTTCTGCAAAATTTCCTTTTTCTTCCACTGTGAACATTACTAAACATTTCTGCTGGGAGTCAAAAGGCTGCCAAGTGCCTTTAGCTGTTTCCATCATCTCCTGTTTTCCTAGCCCCAGCTGCGTTTTACCTGGAGGCTGCAGCTCCCGTGGACCTGCTCTGCTTCAGTGGCTTTGCTGCTGCTTGTCCCTGGTTTGCTTCTCAACAGGAGCCAGCTCCGAGGGGCTGGAGGGGCCCTGTGACCCCCTCTGCCCCACAGCCAGTGCCAGCCCCAGCTCACATCGACATTCCATGGGGAGAGCAGCACAGGAAACACCCGGGGGCCACCAGTGAGCAAGGCTCCCATCCTGTGGTTACCCTCTGCTTGGGTTTCACTCATGGGGCTTGAAATCTCAGCCTTCTGGCGAAACGTGGCATTGCTGAGGAAAAAATCCGAGTGCAGAGGTGAGTGGCTGCACACCCATGGCTGTTCCAGAGGCAAGGAGAAGGAAAATCCAGGCTTGGGTACAAAGCAGATATCCTGGCTTGCTTTGTCAGCAGTAACCAAAACCTGCCCTATCTGTCTCCTCTAGGACAGATAGAAACAGCTCCCGAGCCTTGAAGCCAGCTCTGCAGCCAGACCTTGGGCTGACCAGTTCAGGACATTCTTGCTACCCTTCCCTGCCCCCACAGACCCAGGACAGAGAAAGGTTTTGCAGCCCAGGATCTCCCAGGACAGGGAGGCAGGGCTGGGAAGATCCCGAAATAAGTTGCCAAGGGGCCCTACAGGAAAGCTGGAGAGGCAGTTTTTACACGGGCACGTAGTGACAGGACAAGGAAGAATGTCTTTAAACTGGAAGAGGGTAGGTTTAGATTAGACGTTAGGAAGAAATTCTTCACTCTGAGGGAGGTGAGGCACTGGCACAGGATGCCCAGAGAAGCTGTGGATGCCCCATCCCTGGAGGTGTTCAAGCCACGATACCAATATCAATAATAACAGCAACAGCAACGGCAGTGCTTCCCTTCCAAGTGCCAGAATAATCCCCACGTTGTATTTATGAGAAATAAAAGAAATAAAAATGAAGAATTCAAATGTCTTCTTCTACCCCAAACTGTGAGATAGCTGGAAAGAGGCACAGATATCCTTAATCCCCTCAACTCAGCCACTGTGTGAAGGAGTCTGCAGAGCTGTCTTCTGGACGTGTTGCCGTTCCCAAGGGGGAAGTGGGAAGAAACAGAACCAAGGAGCTGTGGTCACCCCCATGGGCAATGCCATGGCCAGCACAGATGGTGAGGACTGGTAGCCTGGCAGTGCAGAGGTAAGAGCAGCCTCTTCCTGCCATTATTCCAGGTTTGCATTCCCTCTTTTCTTGAACAAGCTTGATGCCGAGAGCTTGGAAGGGGTCTTTTCCACAAAGCTAGTTGTGTCTGATTTCCAGGAAATCAATCAAATGAGACACAGCTAAAGCAAACAGATCAATCTGCAAACAGAGAGACTTTTCTGTCTGTCATAAACAAAAAATAGAAGGAACAATTCCCTTCCCTCAAAAAAACCCCGTGCAAATGTCATCCGCCAGCACTGTTATTTCCACTCCCGGGAGGGAGGCAGGCTGGTGCTGCTCCCAGATTTTCTGTGAATGGGCTGGGAAGCAAAGCAATTAGGCAGAAGATAATAAACCATTCACCCAAACACAACAGCCAGCAGAAGAGGGGCTTTAAACAAGTCGAGCTTTCTCACCTCCTTGGGGTTTCCAGCGGTTTTGTGATACACCCCTCCAAGGCAGGGTTTGTGACTGGGGAGAAGCCTGAGGATGAGGTGGTATTTGCTCACCTAAGAAGTCAATTGTGTTTGCAGAATGTTAAAAATAATAAAATTCCCCAAGCTTCATACAGAGTTTTTGTGCTTGCATCCTGCAAGGATTGGTCAGGCTGGTGGCTGGTGTCAAGACAATTTGCAAACCAATTTATATTTCCAGCCCTTGGTGGTGCAATGCCTGGCACTACCTTGGCACTGTTAAGACAGAGGATAAGCTTTTTCTCGTGGTGGCTCTGGTAAAACCACAAATGTTCCCCAAACACTGTGGCTGCAGCAGGCCCATGGTGGGAGGCAGAGGAGAAGTCAAGGGGGATCCTGGCCGGACTCAAACCCTTCCTGGTGGCCTCATGTTGGAGACCTGCTGGTGGCCAAGGCTGCATGGAACAAGGAAGGCGACAGGGAGAGGCCTCCCACTGCCAGGTGGGCACAGGTTTGGCCGGAGAGGTGACATTCAGGCACCTCCAAGGGGTTCGTAAGCATCGGTACAACATCCCAAGGGATAACAAATCCGTCATGTCCTCTTCCACATTGTTTCCAGGAGTTTGAGGGTTTTGAGGGAGAAGCTGCGTTTCTCACAGAAATGCCACCTCTGTTTTTATCCAAAAATGTTGCACTGGGGAGAAAATGCTCCCGTGTGAGCAATCCGAGTAACCCTGCCTGAGCAATACAGCCTCGGGCCTGGGGCAGCCCTGTGAGTGAAGCTGGAGACAGTGCTCCAGGTGTATCCCTTCAAAGAACTTACTTGACCAAATGGGACAGGACAGGATGGGAAAGAAATAATAACCGCAGTGTTTTTAATACCCAAAAGAAAGAGAGAACTAATTACCAAAAAAAAAAAAAAAAAAAAAAAAAAAAAAAAAAAAAAAAAAAAAAAAAAAAAAAAAAAAAAGAGAGAGAGAGAGAGAAAAAGGAAGACTCTCCATTTATGAGTTATTGGAAAGAGAGGTGATGGGTAAGGGATGAGACGAGGAAGAGCTGTGCTATCAAGGTCTACGACACAGAAGAGGCTTTTTAAAAGCCTGTCACAGCCTCTCCTAGGCACGTCTTAAAAGACAACAGTAATTTTGTTTAGTTTGGCACTTCCACAGCACCTGACAAGGACGCATCCAGAAAGGCTCTTTTGATTTTTGCTCAGAAACATAGGCTTCACAGGAGGAAATTTCTGTGTGATGATAATCCCTGAAAAATATCAAAAAAGCAGATTCCAGAAGGGGCTACTTCAGGGCAAGAGTTAACTCTTTGACTGGTGGGGCTGACTGTCTGTCTGGCATCAGACCTTGGGAACTCACATCTGAGTGGCCTGGGGAAAAGCACCACCAATTTGGTATGCTCATTTTTCAGGTTCTGTACAATTTACTGGCAAATAAATAAAGTCTTTGTTGAAGTAATTTTTTTTTTGCCTTCTGTGAGCAAACAGAGCATAAAACATGGTTTTGAGTGAAAAGCCTAAAGCCAAACAGTGACGGATTCCTTTTTACTACCATTGATCATGTGGAAGAGCTGTTTGGAGACTGCTGTCTCTAAAAAAACACCCTGCATGTTTGAGAAGTGATGTATACAGCCATTCCATCTGTCTTTGGGATGATAAAAGCCTTCAGCTCAATCTCCTTACGGATTTCTTCATCTGCATCTCCTGGACCCAATGATGAGAAACCTGGGAAACAAATCTCTTCTGGCCCTTTGAAACACTTTGTTGCAGAACTGGCAGTGCCATATTGATGAAACCTGACAGCAGTATTTTTTATTTATTATTTATTACGTTATTTACTTATTTATTTATCATGATTGGCCCTTCTTAGAATCTGGAATTATTGGGACATGCATGGATTTCCTGGCTGAGCCAGGGGACTTTTATCCTTTATACTCCAATTTGCCCAAACCACTCAGGGCGTTGTCTGCTCACGAATGACGGCATGGATGGCATAATATGCTGAGTGCCCACTCGTCTCATCCCACAGAGCACAAGAAGATACAGGCACAAGTATATAAGCAGGAATCCCTTATCTCCATCCTGCTCTCAGCAAGGGCAAGTGGCTGACTGAGGTGGTCCTGGCGTCCCACGGGACTGCCCTCTCCCTCTCTGTTACCCCGGTAATGCAGATTTCTGGCCCGTTAAAGGCTTGCTGTCCATTCCCTCTTCCAGGCTGACTCTTGTTGCTTCTCTCCTTGGGTCATACGTAGCATAACCAGAAGTATTTCATCATTTCTACTGATCCACGTAGGACAAGCAAAGGGCTAAGAAGGCAGAAAGGGATAGCCCAGTAGATCTGGAAGGACTTGCTGAATGTTGTTAATTCCCCAGCTCTAATTCAGTTTCCCCTGTTTTGAAGTGTTGCTCTTTATTCCCAAATGATATTCCAGCTGATGTTCACCACAGGGGCCCAGATGATTGAGAGCCCATCATGACCTTAGAAGAGGTGTCAGAAACAAAGCTATTCGTGTCAGAAACAAAGCTCTTCATGTCAGCCTGGGATTCTTACTCTAAGCAGGTCAGTGGAGGAGTCTGAGGAGCTTTGCTTTTCCTACAAGACGTGTTCTGCCTGATTTGCACATGTGCTGACTGGAGTAGGGCCCTTGTACACCCCTCTCCAAGCAGGCTTCCCTGGTGGCTTCGTGCCTGTGGCTCACAGGAGCTGCCTCCCCACGACCTGGAGCACTGGAGCAGAGCAGAGCCGTCTGAAAGACCGAGCACTTTGTGCTAATTGAATTAATGTCTTCCATTAAGGCCACTGGCTATCAAAATGCTAATTTGCTTCCCGAAGCTGAAGACAAGATTTTCCAAAGCAAGGAGAAGACTGATGCAACGTGAGCTTCTTATGAGTTTCCTCTCAGATCTTACCTGGGTCCTCACCTTCACTGAACTGAGACTCATTTAGCAGACCCCTCTGGCATCTGTAGAACCTGATTTGGCCATCAGCAGAGACTGAAGCCACACCCATCACTGCAAAGACATTTTTCTGCTCCATATAAAGAAACACACCCTTAAGCAAGAAGGACGTTGCAGGCTTTTGCCATTTCACGTTGTGTACAGAGATTTAGTGTGACTGTGAACAAGGATTTAGTCTGGTTCTACTGCAGATGACCCATGAAACAGCTAACGGGTCGCTCAGCTCTGCAGGTACCTGGTCTGCACAAAAATCAGGCCTGCAGCTTTCCCTGACAGCACCGATGTGCTGTCATGCTGTGTAAACATCAGACCTGTTTACAGCTGCTTCATGCCCAAAAATATTGTACCTTTGACAAGACTAATGCAAAAATCAAGAGGGATAGCTTGAGACAAAATCACTTAAAGGCATCTTTGTGTTTCCTCAAGTCTGTATTACACAAAGCAGTTACAGTAAGTACAAGATTAAGTGCTATCGAGCCTCTAAAAACAAGCTGTGCACATTAGTGCCCCTGAGCAAGGCAGTGCCCGGGACGAGAGCTCTCAGAGGAGATAATCTCGGCCCCTTCTCCTCTGTGCACACACAAAACAACATCCTCATCATTCTGATGTCATGGCACGTCCAACCGATGAAAAACCCCAATTAAAGCCACCGCAAATCTCTCGGACACATCGGAGGACGGCAGCCAGCAGAGGAAGCCAGCACACAGCTTACATCAGCCTGCATCAGGTTGCCGGGCGACCAGGAAATCTGCACGTGTTGCCATGACGATGTCACTTCATCATCATTCAGTGCACAGTTCCGAGGAGTGCAGCCAGTCCTCCCTGCGCACGTTCCGGGACAGAAGAATGTGGGATCAAGCAGGAGCTCGGCAGCGCGGTGGGCGGGGGGTGCTGCAGTCAGAGCCTCTCACTCGGGCAAGGCACGCAGGGCTGCTGCTGGGAGAGGTCTTTAACCTTTTCCTCCTAACACTTCGTGGTTCAGCATTTTCCTCTGGCGTTTCTCAGGTCAAGCCGTGTCTGATACCTGTGACAGCCACGCACAGCATGCAGATGGGCAACCCACTCTGCGGGAGGTGGCAGCACCCTCCTACCCTCCCCACGGCCAGGGGACGCTCGTAAGGGAGGGTAAATACCCCACCTGGGACGAGAGGGAGCTGCTGGGGTGTCACTGACAGCACCTGCTGCTTCCCAGGCTCTCACAGCAACAGTGTGACTACTCCTGTGTATGGTACTCATGGGGTATAGCACCAAAAATAATATGGTGACAATATTAAAGACAGTAATGCCACGGAATGCCACGGGATGCCTCACTTACCTGGGAAGGATGAGCAAGCTGGAGCTTGTGTGGGTAACCTCAGCTTGGTGTCACTGTCCAGATTTGTCTTGGGATCTTTAAGGTCTCTTCCAACCCAAATCATTCCATGATTCTATGATCCTACAGTGTTGAGCTCCTCAGAAACGGGAAGAGAATAAAGGCTTTGACTGGAAAAGAGGCACGTTGTTAACCAGGCCTCAGTATTGAGCCCACGGGTCAGCAAAAGCCAACACCAACAACCACATTGCAGCAAGCAGAAAGGGATGGTAGTGAGCACAGTCTCTGCCCCACTATGGAAAACAACCACTGTGGTCATCAATCACCTTTGCTGCCCTGCTCCACTCTCACCTTCTGCCACTGAACCACTGCTCATTTGCAAAAACCAGCATCAGCTCCCAGTGCCCCAAGCACTGCAGATTACGGGAAGGTTTTAGAGAGGAAAATCTTGCCAGGCAGGTGCTACAGTCAGTTCTGGCCTCAAAGACACTGGAGGGATCACTACCTATTTGTGACCACCAGGCAGATGAAATGACAGATGGTCTGAACCTGTCAGGTGAGTTATTCACAGCCGACAAGGGACCAGCCCTGACAGATAAAACACAGAGAGAGAAGTCCTAGATAAAGACACAGCTAGAGAGGAGGATCTGAAACATGTCACTCTGAGGAGCTGTTCAAAAATAAGATTGCAGCCCAGTGTGATGGAAGAAGGAGCAGCTGGTGTTGAACACTGTGGGAAGTGCTCCGTACACACTGGGATGCAAGGGAGAAGGCCAGCCCTGAGGTGGTTGGGCTGATGGTTCCTCTCTGCGATGTTGATCACCTCACTAGGGCTGGTGGACTAATTTCAACACAGACTTTTCTGGTGTGAGCAACAAGAAGCCTTTTTCTTTCCTCTTCCCGGACAAGATCTAGGCACAGCTGAATCTAACATAAACTTGGCCAGATTAAAAACCAGAAGCTGGACATTCAGGAGCTTCCTACGAATTCAGGTGTGAAGGCTGTGTGGGTTTCTCCAGAAACCCTGCCAGCCTCCTGCCTGCCTCCTCTGGCTGCCTGTGCCCGGGACCAACTCATCAAAGTCAACAGGCATCATTACAGAGGCTTTTCAGCCAGGTTTGGACAATACCAGGCACATTTCCTTCTCTGAATAACAAGTATATGCTGCAAGCTGTACTCTGGGTTGAAGAGCTGAAGCACTGAGAGCAGAAACAGAATACTCTGTTTCATACAGTCTGAATCCCAATCCTGCTCATGGCTACTCTTATCCCAGGGCAAGGTGTCCTGGCAATGAAATATCAAATCCAGCCCTTGCTCTGTCAGTATGTGTTTTGCCTGGGTACCCAGCAAAATGCTTGTTCTTTTCCTTTCCCTTTTTTAAATTTAAGTTTGCAATGCCAGACTATGAGGTAAACACCTCCATAGGAACAATATTAAGAAAATGGAAAAATTCAGATCATTTGCCAGTCTGTTCATGCTCGGAGCAGCATCCAGGGTTTGGGTTTGAAAATAACCTTTACATTTCATTTAATAACTGCTATCAAAATCCTATCTGAACCCTAATGTAATTATTTTTTCTCCTTCCCATTTTCCACATCCATCTGAGGGAGGAATGACAAAATATTGTCATTATGTGTCCTTCATGTCTCTGTACAACTCTGTGATTTAGCTGGTATTTGACTCATTTGAAAGAGCAGATTGTACCACCACACAGCGAGGCAGCTCCTTTCTCAGTGAAGGGAAGGAAAATTGCAGGCATCACACAAAAGCTCCTGTATTTTGCTTTCCATGTATGTTTTCACCTTTGTGCTCTGCAGCTTTTTAAAATGACCAGGCTCACCCAACCAACAAATCTATTTTCTTTCCATTTTCTCCTTCTTCTTCTTCTTCTCCTCTTTTTTTTTTTTTCTTTTTTTCCCAAGGAAGGTTGTGTTTGTATTTCCATTGGACAACCCCTGGGACCGATTGTGAGGGGAGGCAAGAGTTTGTGTCTCATCTGTGCCCCAAATGTCAAGCTCTACATTTGATCCATAGGGTCGCAGTTGTGGTGACACAGGTCACAGGCAGGTGACCCTGCCCTTTTCCATAGGGAAAGGTAATGCTGTTCCTTCTTTGCAGTTACCATGAGGAAAGATGTGGGAAAAGCCCCTCTTGCTTCAAGCCTAACACTTAGTTCAGAGTTACCTTAGGACAACATGGGCTCTACCCAGGGTGATCTGGAGACTGATTTTATCTCATTTCTTGTTTCACAGTCACAACAGAGAAGGAAAAATAGTCAGTGAACCTATGGGAAGGATTGTTTGGTTTCCACATCAGGCCAGGCAGAAGCTGGTCAGAACAAAAGTTTGCATAGCCCATTACCTGAAAAGGGGCTCTTGGGACAAGAATAAAATTAGGGCAAAACCATGAGGGTTCTTACTCAGAAACTCTACACATCTCCAGTTGGATGGTGTTGAGGACCAGAGATGTTTTCTGGGCCTCCAAAGGGTCTTCTTCTGTCAGTGTGCCTGCTCTTCCTTTGGACTCCGCTTTTTTTCTCACCAGACAAAGGCCCAGCTCCTTATTGCTGTGGCCGCACAACCACAAGCGATGCACAGAGCAGACCTCCTGTGGGAGGGACACGGGGTCAACTTTGCCACATGTGACTGCTGCCACTGCCCCCCTCCCCATCTCCTGCCAGCCCCCACCCATACAGAATTCCTTCCTGGCCCCAAAGCAATGCCAGAGTGGAGTGATGACGCCCTGTTTCTTTGTCATTCAGGTCCCAAGTGCTCAAGCAGGCAATGAAATGGTGACTGTGGGATGGTGGGCAAGGGCATGGAGAGGGAGCCACAGAAATGGCTCTCAACAGCTGGCAAGGAATAAAAATAGTTCTGCTGGTGCCTGGCTATAAAAAGGTTTATGTGCTGCACTTTAAAGGAGAAAATTGACTCCATTACAGTCAAGTGGCTCGGTGCCTTCAGCTGTGTCTGGACACATCTGATTCTCAAGGAAACTGCTCCGATGCCTTGTGCTGTGCTCCTTCAGCAGAGCTGTGCAAGCCCTGTGCTCAGGCACTGCTCTTCACACCTTTGCCTTCTCTGTGCCCACTGGACCTGGAGGAGGCAGGAATCATCGCATCCAAAGTCTCCAGTCTTCCCTTGGTCTTGCTAATGCTTTCCCAGATGCTTTCAAGCCCGTGGTCCCTCCTGTCACAGAATCTTTGTCTCTGACAGCAAGAGTCTTTTGCATGAGCTGGGGTTCTGACTGCAGGTGCCTCTGGCAGCCAGCAAAGGGCACTTATACCAAAAATTGCTGGGTTTTGGCTTTGTGTCCCCATCAGAGATCCTCCTCCTCCTCATCTCCTTCCCACACGGCGGCCCAAGGAATGCTATCCTCAACTCCTCTGAGGTCTGGGAGATGCGAGACTCATGGCTCTTTGGGACTGTACACACGCTTCCAGCTGGGACCAGTGGTAACACGCACCATTTTTCTGTGGAAACACCCACCTAGGTGAGGACCCTGGCATCAGCTGTGCTGTAGGGCTGTGAGTTCCATGGTGCTCTTCCCCAGTCTTGAAGCATCCACTTCTCTGATGAGCTATGGGGACACCAGCAAGTGCCACCTCTCTCCACTGAGCCCACACACACCCATGGCAGCCCTGCATGGGCATTGCTGGCACTGGATCTGGACATCTGTGAGACAGAAAAAGAAATCTGTATCAGAATTTGTCAGACTGGACTTGGGATAGGGGGTTCAGCTTCCAAGGACTTTGATTAGAGCTCCGTGGGTTAATTGCTGCCAAGAATTTGGCCAGGTGTTCAAGTCTCACATGAAAGCCCAGAGTTTAAAGCGATTTTTGGCTTTGAAATATCCTGTGTGTTGGCTGCTCCTGCCTCAGGAAATGACTCGTTTTGTTACAGTCACACACGATTCCGATGCACAGGCCTTTCTGGCACACCCGGATTCCCTGTGGGAAATCCACATGCTGATGTTCCCCTCTATGGGCACAGCCTATCAAGCTGCTAACGGGGCACCGTGGGTGATGAAGAATGAAGTTTTCATCTTCATTTTGGAGCAGCAGCCCCAGCAAGCAGATGTAGCCAAGTGACGCTGACATTTAAAGCAACTCCCCAGATTACATTACGGAGATTATATTTAATATGGATGGCCAAATCTTTCAAACAAAATCAATGTTCTTTTACTTAATAATACCCTTGCCACATCTTAATGAAGGCTCCTCCAGCCCAAGGCCCCATTCTTCTGCCGTCATTTGGTTGCGTGACATCGCTGACTGCATCAGATGGTACATAATGCTATTTTCATCCCTTTCTATTGGATTTTATGCGTTCCCATCCTTGATTTGTCAATTGCCGGATCAATTAATCAAGGGACTCTTAGAGAAGAAACATTTTTATTACGGAGAAGGAAGGGGAATTCATTTAAATTCTGCATCTTCCTGCAGCATCCAACATCTATTATTAACTCTCCCCACCGGGCATGGAGAGGAGGACAAAGCAGCTACAGGCAGATCCGTGGCCATCTGAGTTATTTGCAGCAATAAGAACCATGCTGGGCTGATCCCTGGTCTGCCCCTTGGTTTTCACACCAGGAAAGGCACGCAGGCACTACTCCTGAGCCAGGGAAGCCCAAGGGTCCTGCAGCAGGTCCAAACAGGCTGAGCTGGAGCCTGAGCTGCAGTTACAACATCTGTGGCTGAGAGGAGAGAGACACTTGTCATCCCAGTAAATTCAACTTAATCAGTGATGCCTGGAGATATTTAGTCGAGACAGGAGCTGTACTGAAACTTTGTGCAATTATAGAGCCCAGCGCCAGCCTTTGTGAAAGCTGGGGGGAAAACCCAGTTCATTTATGTGTCAGCTGGTGCCTGTCTCAGGGTGAAGTGAACCCCAGCAGGGACTCCCGAGCACCCTTGTCAAGCTGTAAATTTGCTGCAGGCCCAGCTCTAGCCTGTTCCAGAAAGCAGACTCCTGGCCCTAAACAACCACCAGCAACCACGTTTTCTCTCAGGTGTGAGAATCGCCTCTCTCAGGTGTGACTCCTGAGTTCCCATCACTGGCTTCATGGGAATGTTCCATTTCAGGACTCCTTCTTTGCATGTGCCCATCTTTGCATGCTCTCTTCCAAAATGCAAGGTGGCCTTTCACCCGAGAGACTCTGTAGCAAGGTTGGTGGCTGGAGAACCCAGCTGGGAGCTAATCCCAACCAGAACACAAGCTTGGACATCAAGTCCAAACACTTAAGAAAGTTTGGGCATTTAAGGACACATCAGAGTGAGGTTTGCCCTGGATAGAGAGCTGCATCAATATCCCTGCATGATCCATCCCTCCCTCCAAATCTTGTCTAGAAGCAGCCCTGTCTGGGAGTTGGGTTGGCACCCAAATTGCCCCATGGACACCTCCTCACACTCAGCTGACCAATGGCAGGTAGCCCTCCTGCTCTGGAGACATCCTCCCTCAGGCTCTGTGCTACAGAGATTAAAAATAAATTAAGGAAAAGGATTGTTGAAATCGTGTCTCCAAAGAGGAATATGAAATTGCACAGGCTGTAATCCAGTTTGCAACTTTTCCATCTCAATAACCCCCTGTACGGAACCATTATTTTTGTTTGTCTGCGTAAATTCTGGCAGGGCTGGGATAAACGCAGTCCTTGCAGCCACCTGCCCCCACGCTGCAGTGGAAAGGCACAAGCTCACCATTCCTTTGGGCTCCTGACAGCCCTTCTCCCCGCTCCACAGGGAGGAGACTCTCTGTTCTTTGCAGCCACAGGGAGTTGGGACCAGCTGTGGGCACACCAGGCATCCGGATCTGCCCCGCCTTTGGAGCCTGTCAGATTCACTTGATGATCAGTGGTTATTTAATGAGGATATGTGGAGCTGCTGGGACTGCAGGCAAATGATAAAGGTAGGGCTTTTGTGTCCCAGGGTTTAAAAATAAAATGCAATTTCGGCAGCCACTGCAGGAGAAGGATGTGCCTTGTGAGCCTGTCCAGGAGATGTGGGGCCAGAGGAGGAGGAGCTGCTGTGGCAGCTGAGTTATCAGCAGAGAGGACTGATGGGAGCAGAAAAATGTACTCAAACATCCCTGCCAGGACCAACTCTTCCCAATAAATTACCTTGCTTAGGAAATATGCAGTGGGAAGACCAGCCCCACAGCTTTGTTTGAACCAGTCCTTTTCCTTGTTTGCTGTGCGACAGAGCCTGATCCCAGAGAGGCCAGGGATGCTGGCCGGTGCATCCATCCATTTGGTCATGGCTTGGGTCTCTGAGCCTCAGCCAGTGCCATTGCTGGGAACAGAGAGCAGGTGGCACGCAGGTGCTTGGCCAGTGAGAGCCCGGAAGGACTGATCCAGTGCCACCAGTGCCATGGGTGGACTTGGCAGTGAGCACAGAGACCCCACAGACAAGAAGAAGAAAGAGCGTGATGGGAGAACATCCTTCTGTGGTTTATGTTAAACCACCAAGGTTTATGCTGAAGGTAGGACTGAGACTCCGCACCACATAAATGAATGCCTTACCAGTGCCCTGGGCCCACGGCACAGATGTGACCACTGGTGTTCACTTCCTCATCCTTCTCCAGGTGTCTGTCCATCTCCAGGCATGGGGAACAGGATCCCAGCTTGTGCCTGACTGCAGAGCTCCACATGGAGCACCACCACGGTGCCTGCACCTGCCTGCATTCCTCTGTCCTGCCCCTGAACTCTTCTCTCTGACCTCTTCCTGTGCTGCCCCCACCACATTGCTGCTCCTCAGAGCTTGGCAGGATTCTCCTCTCGAGGCTTGGTTGGTACCAGCTGGAGCAGTGGGGAAGCTCCACTGGTCCTGTGGGTAACCTCCACCCTGACTTCCATGGGAGAGAGCTGTTCTTCAGAAACACACAAAAATACCAACGAGAAAGCCCTTTCTGACCAAGATTTCCAAACCATAAAAAAGCATGGAAGTTCCAGGTGGATCAGAAGGAGATTTTGGGGGTGCAGCATTTGAATCAGAACCATTGCTCTGCAAACCCCACCAAGGGGGACGTCAGCCCTGGCTGCGATGGGTCACTAACTCAGCTGCTCTGCTCAATTCGCCCCTCTACAGTTTTAGTGTCTGCCAAGTGGTAGGCAGGGCTCAGAGCTCTTGTGAATCACGTGAAGCCAAGGACCAAAACATTACTAGGGATGTGGCAGGAATGCACATGGCCAGACTCAGGGGATAGGCTGAGTGTCCACGCTCTGCTCTCTGCCCCGAGCAGGCAGCTCCACCAACATCTCTATGGCAAGGCAGAATTTGGTCCAGGGCACAGTATCCAGGATCTTGAAAAGGTAAATGACAGTGTGGACACTGCACAAACACAGTGTGGGGTAAGGGCCTCTGTTTGCCTACGCTGCCCTGAGTAAACCAGGGCACTGAGCTGAGCTCCCCGGCACCGCAGGCAAACAAATTCACCTGTAATAGCAGAAACGAAGAAAACAAAGATTACTGGTTATTTCCTCCCACCCGCTCCAGTTCCCTAAAAATAACTCTCATTAACCATCTCTATCCATGCAAAGCGGCAGAAACACCCCTCCAGCTGCCGGCTCACCTCGGTGTCTCCAGTCTGACTGGGGTGGCTGTGGGCCACCGCTGATGTGCTGCAGCTTCCCCACTGTGATGACAGCTGGGTGACTGTGGGGTGGCACAGCTGCTCCTGAAGGCTGGGCACCGAGCCTGACGGAGACAAGCCTGCCCTGAGTTTCCCTGGTGCTGAGGAGCAGGCACAAAGCTCGTGTGCCACCAGCTCTGATAGCAGGGCTCAGCACAGGCAGCACAAACCAGCCTCCATGTCTGGAACCAGCCAATACCCTGACCCTGAAGGAAATCAAGAATTTTTAGTGGTTCTATGCCCTATAAAGGAGGGTAGATCCCATGAGCACTGAGGTTTCAGTCTCAGAGGGTAAAGGAGGCAAAAAGGAGGCTGACTTTACAATAGTGGTTACTGCATGGACTGGGGGTCTTCCTCCTCCTTTAGGCATGGCTCAACATCCAACACCACAGCCAAAGCTTGAAAGGAGTTTAGCACAGAGTGGATTTTGCCTTTTCTGAGGCAATGACTATCTGAGCACAGCATCACCACCCCAGCTGGAGCTGGAAAGGCACATGGGGGCCTCCTGACCTTGGCTCCCTGAGACACCCCATGACGTCCTTCTGCAGCCGAGTCATATTTTTAGGTCCTTCTCCCTGCTGATTCATTAGTGGAGTTAATGTTCTCCAAACTGCTGGGCTTCTGACCCTCGAGGTGTGTACGCCATGCACTCCTGATAAATATAGACCACTTCAATTACATAACCTGTCTAATAAGCAGCACCCGTCCTCCCTGTGGGCAGGCAGGGGACCAGGAACTGAAATCCCTCTGCCAAGGGTGTGAATGGATGCATCGCTCTTCATTTTCTTTCCTTTGTCTTCTGTTTTCAATGACTCCCTGCTGCATCATCTTAACGAGTGACTCAGTGAGGGTCGATGGTCCTGGAAGTACTCCAGGTTCAGGGCGACCTCTCTGCTCTGCCTGTGTGTGGGGCAAGGCCCCCCTTTCTAATCCTCCCCTCTGCTTGGGGAGATGTGGTAGAGTGGCAGGATTAGGATTTGGAGACACTGAGCTAAAAGCTGGGTTCGCTTCCTAACTGGTTGTGTCAGAGCCTTTGGCAGACGAGGGGTAACCAAAGGACTTTATACCAAGGGGCGCAATGGTCTGCCCCTGGAAAAGGCACCTGGCTTAGCTAACAGAGCAGCCAAAGCACTTCCCTGTGTGCTGTGTCAGTTCAGGAGGCTTCAGAAGTCCATGTGCTTGGCAATAAAGACACGTTGGTATCAAGCAGTGAGACATTGGTGGAGTCGGGCTGTGATCTTACAAGATGAACGTCTGATAACTTTAGGGCTTAGATGTGACTGCAATGGCTGAGTGGCAAAATGCAGAGTAATCATTAAAAAGAGCATTCAACGTACAGTGTGAAGCACGTTATTAATAGACTTGACAAATGCATGCACAAGTGGGATGACTTCTTCTTGTGCCGTGGTTTTTTAAGCCTGGCCTCTGGTTCCTTGCGGCACTTGCAGCAAGACCCCCACGGAGAGGACCCAGGGAAAGCAGGTCTGCCCCACAGCAGGCGGTTTCTTTCCTCGAGAATGCAAGCCTTGTATTACTCAGAGAGAGAAGGAGCTGTTCCCATCAGCTGCGCCCAGCGCTGCCACGGTCTGGCATCGCTCAGCCAGGCTGGCTGCGAGCAGTGTCATGATGGCAGAGGGCTGTGAAAGCTTGAGTGATATTTATGACAAGGACCACTCTACCTATATTTGTTGTTCCTGCTGTGCCAGCATCCAGCATGTCCTGTAATAACTCTAATAGCTTTTATGCAACGGCTAGGAATGATGAAGCTAATTCAAGGTAAGGTATTTAACCTCCCTGGTTTTATTCCTGTCTTTATCTGACCTCTTCCAGCTTCCCTCACTGTTGGATTCAGGCTGGAGCAGGGCAGAAGGCTCATCCCGAAGTGGTGGGATCTGCTCTGACCTTCACCTAAGCAACTACTTGTGCTTTTGCTCCTGGACTGTGGCTCTCCTGACATGCTGTGGCTGCCACTGGGCACCACCCGAGGAGATGTCTCCGGTCGTGCTGAACCACGTGGGATGCAGGAGGTGTGTGACACATGCCACTGGACAGTGGCAGAGCCAACACTGCAGCCCAAGGTCTTTGCCCCAAGGTCCACAGTGCCCCCGTGGGGCCACAGGTCTGGGGCCTGTCCCAGCCTGCAGCAGAGGACACCAAGCCCCATCACTCCTTGCCTGCAGTGCCCTCCTCTACCTCCTGTCCTTAAATGATGCAGAAAGTCTGCTAAGGACTTTCCTGCTGGAAGAACTCAGCAGGAAGGAGCTAATGCAACCTCTCTTGTTCATCCACGGGACTGATGTCCAACGGGTAATAAAACCACAGGCTCCTTTCTCATTAATCCCTAATTATGCTCTCTCTCACTCACAAAGCACTTTCTGTCATTAGCAGTGGAAAGCTGAGAGCCTGCCTTTAACCTTCACATGTTGTGAAGAGGCAGACCTGAACACCTTGCTGTGATCTTGCATAAAACATCTCCACGTGCTGCCTCTCAGGGGCTCCTGGAAAAGAAATCTCCCTTTCCCCAGTGCAGGCAGAAAGCAAAACCTCTAGAGGAGCACAGCACCTGTAGTGAGAGGTTGGAGATGTCCGCTGGGTGTGACACTTGACCACTGGGTGACTACAGGGTCAGGCTTGCCCTTGCCCTGCTGCAAGAGCCCCATGAGGGACCACAGAGGCCTGAGCCAGCTGCCCTGCCGCTGGTCGCTCATCCCATTACAGGAGTAGAGAAGGAGACCAGACTATTTTGAGAGCTTTGACTCTTAATTTTTGAGAGCTTAATTTAAAAGCCAGGCTGGGCATGAAGGCTGAGGCACCCTGTGTTCTGAGACCACGCAACATCCCTCACATGGTGCAGGAGCTGTGAGAGAGCAGAGATCACAGGTGAACATCAGCCCCGCTCCCAGTAGTGTCAGACAAAACCCACCAAACAGCAGGACGAAGTCTCGGGGTGGGGGGAGTGGGTGTGCTGGGCACACGGTAGGGACAGGCCAAGGCAGGCAGCTGGCAGTGTGGTGTTTGCTGCCATTATCCTGCTGCATCCTGCCCTGTCCTGCCCATGACGGGGGGACGTAACCCCAGCCGAGGCCTCGGTGGCCAGGAATAATCCCTGTCCCAGATGGACGTGCAGCATCAAACCCATCATCACCCAGAGTGAGTGCTAGAGCCTGATGCCAGACACAGCCCTGGCTTGCACTAAGTGGTGCCTGTGCTCTGTGCCCACCCTTGGCCCACAGCACTCACAGCATCTCTGGTAAGACCACCAAGGCCACCTGAGGGCTGTCACTCAGCAGGTCCTTTCCCAAGCAGCTGCACCTTTCCCAAGTGCTCCTCTCTGGCTTCCCAGCTGCTGGCTGAAGCTCTGGGATCCTGTGGGGTGATGCTCCATGTCTTTGGTCCTTGTGTTGGCCATGAGGATCTCACATTGTTCATGCAGATGAACCAGCTGGCAGGTGCCCATGCAGGAGCCCAGTGTGGCTGAGGAACTGGATCCAGTCCCTTTCCTGGTGTGTCTCTCCAGGGACAGACAAGGGCAAGGAGCCTGCAGTGTCAAGCAGTCCTCAACTCCTGCCTTGTAAAGGTGGCCATCACAGGCTGATCCACATAGGACAGTGGCTCCAGGATCATTGTTCTCCTGCTTTAAGCAACTGAGGGTGTCCCAAAACCTTCTCCTCTCTTGCTCCTTGGAGGGAGAGAGGAGAAGGAAGGCAACAGAGTGATAAAGCAGTCAGAAAAGTTTTGTTTGCTGCCAAAAGAAGTAATTTAGAACATTCCCTTTAAATGCTGGTTCTGCTCCTGCTGGGATTGGTGTTAAGGCATGTGAGAAGCAGCTCAAGTCCAGATCCTGATCTGCCCATGTCCAGGACTGTGCATGGTTGTCTGATCCACGAGTGCTGGAAGGTTTCCGGCTGTGACCTTGAGACCGACCCACTTTGCCCATCACAAAGCACCAAGGAAAGCCCTGGCAAAGTGGGGACCTTTGCTTAGGTAGCTATAAAAAGGGCACTTGAGTGAAGTGAGTTCAGAGCTGAGTTTCAGAGAGCTCTTTGAACAGCACTGGCAGGGAGTGCAAAGCTGTAGGAGGCAAATGTGGGGACCTACCAGCAGGCAGAATATCTTCACTTGAATCACTTCAGTGGATAATTGGGAAGGGAAAGTAACTGTGCCAGTGGGGAGGGGGATGATGAGGCAGCTCCTTGCCAGGAAAGTGAAGGAGCACCTGGCTGCCAGGCAAAACATGGATTGCATAAGGCAGCACTGTTACAAGTGATGTTGCAAGCTTCCCTGGAAAGGTGGGCAGCTTCCCAGCCTGCCGGGGGGAACCTTACTGACAGTGAGGGATTATTCTGTCCTTAAAGATCCCAGGGTCTTTCACCTTCTTTCTGCCAGGAAAAGAAGCAGGAGGAGCCATTTGCATGTCTTTAAACACAGGACATCCAGTGAGAAACGCGAGCAGAGAGAGGAGACAGCAGCCTGAGTGGCTACAGGGACACTCGGGCAATGCCAGCACTGGTGGGCAGCCTGTCAAGTAAGAACAGAGAGAGGCTCCTCCTGGGCCAGTCCAATGGTGCTGCTGGGAGCCACCCTATGGAGGATGTTCTTTCTCTCCTCACTTTCTCTAAAGATGCCTAAGTAAAGAAGTATTTTATCAGAGACCTTTTCCTTCAGCCTCTAAAGCAGGATGACATGCTCCCAACAGCTGTATCTAGCACTGGCAAGAGGCAACGCTTTCTCTAGCACCTCTATCCTGTTATCCCTAAAGGGATAAAGGGCCTAAGCCCCTCTAGTTCTCCTCTCTGGTAAGGCTGAAGGTGCTTCTCTGCTCCCTGCAGTTGTGAGTGAAGGAGCCCTCATCTCCTCCCTCAGACAAGCAAGATGGGAGAGAGAAATCTAGGGAAGAGGCTGTTGACCACTAAAACGATTACACTTACCTGCACCTGCACATCGGTGTCTCTCAGGCAGCCCAGCATGAAGCATCTCAGATGCAGCAAACACCCTCCCATCTGCTACAAAGAGCAGCAATGCCCACCTGAGAAAACACATGCAGAGTTTTGTTCAAACTCTTGCTGTCAGTCTCCTGCGTGTCCCACTTTNAAAAGCAAAAAATCATCATGGCATCACCACCACCAGAGAACCAGTCCTCCCAGATGAAGACCTCCAGAAAAGGGGATGACCATGTGGAGGCCCTACTGTAATAGAACAAAGATATCTACTTAAAAACTTGGAGCCTGATACCCACTCATGATAAAACTGCTTGCCCAGAGGCAGAGCAAGGACAGAGGCAAACTCTCTCCCCCTCACATGCCTCAGCCCAAACCCTCTAGGGTGAGAGTCACCCAACCGTGTTATAAGCACAGGCCATGCTCCCTGCTCCCAGGAGCAATTCCTGGTTGAGATTCTGTGTGATTGCAAGTCCTCCGGAAGTAAGACCACCTTTTCTCCCTATTACTGAACTGCAAAGGAAGGGTTGGAGACAGCTGGAGAGTGAAAGCTTTGGCCTCCATTACTAATGTTTTCTGTAAGGACAGGTAAAACAGAGAAATAATTTTTTTAATTGCATATTTGTGAGGAAACCAAGAGGAAGGGACAATCACTTTTCCAGAGTGACAATTCATTTTGACTTTGGTGGACAGATTTGAATGCTCTGTGAATACACAGACATGGCCAATATCATCTCCAGCTGCATTATCTGCTACCAGGGTCTCTGTTTCTTCTTTCTGACACAGGATACCTGCTGGAAATGTGGGTGTTTCCCTAGGGCCATGATGGCAAGGCTATTCCCAACTGGGTAATGCAGAGCTCAGCCCTTGGGCATCCACACCAGATCAGCACTCAAGCAATGGACAGAGAAATCAAGGGGACTGTGACCTGCAGTTACATGAAAGAAAGGTCCTCTAAGAACGTGAACCTTGCCATAGATCACTTCTTATGTCAGTAATTACATGGGAGGTAAGAGAAAATGGCGAAAATGGAGGACTCACCCACCTATCACTACCTGGGACAGGTTATTCTTCAGCAATCCTGGTTAAGCAGCACAGCAAGGCTAAAGCTGAGCTGTAGTTCTTGCACACCCAAAGGTTTCTGTGCCCTTTTACATGAAGAACCTGGAGGGGAGGGCAAAACCAATTGCCCCTTTCCAGTCTCCCATGGAGAGATGGGGGGTTCTCCTCCCCCAGCAGCCACAAACCATGAGTCGAGCATCGAAATGGGCACCGGTCTGCCTGAGCCAGCCAGCCATATGACTGAAGACAAGGTTTGTTCCTTACAGGTGCAGTAAAAAGAAAACAGCAAAATTAAACACATGCAATGCTTCAGGTCTTTATTGTTGCTGTAGAGTAACTGGTACATGGTTAAAACATTCTAGTAATATTATCAGTGAAATCTGAAAACTAAGGCTTTCTGTAGGTTTGTAGTATCCTGGTGTTTCCTTTCACACAGTGCACGTATAAAATCAAGTTATAAAAACACAGATCTTTTTTAAACAACACCGATTGATGCAATGCACAAAACTAGGAACTACACCTCCTATGATCAAGACAACAGCTTACAGACCAGCTTTGGGCCTTGCAGCTTTGAAGTCAAGAGAAAAATGTCTTGGTCTGACATCATCCCAGGTGAGCCTGATGACACACACAGATGGCAGGGTTTCAACCTTCTCTTCCAGGCAGACAGAAAGAAATCCTTTAATGCTGATGAGGAAACATTTGATTGAGCAAAGGGGAGCAGCAACCTTAAAGCACAGCCTTGATCCCAAACAATGTATATGAGACCCAGCAAGACCTGTAGGTCCTGCAGACAGAGCTCAGAGGTGCAGCTGCTGGGACAACGAGAGACGGTGAACTGGGACAAACCAGGAGTGAGACGAGTCCCAGTGCCAATCCATGTACCGTGGAAGAGGGCTATGTGATTCCTGGAGTACTAGCACCTGTAACCCAACAGCATTGAAAAAATTTCTAAGTGATTTACCCAGTACAGAATCACAGAATGATTTAGGCGAGTAAAGATCACCGAGTCCAACTGTAAACCCAGCACTGCCAAGTTCACCACTAAACCATGTCCCTAAATGCCATCTTGGTGATCTTTAAAAAGGGAGACAGGGTAGGAACAAAGTACTCTCCAAGAAATCTGTATATTAGAACCTTTTGAGTAAAAAGCTACATTTTCACCAGAGGAAAAAAAAATCATTAACAGAAGAATCTTCCCCCAGTTCCTAAATCACTTTTTAAACAAAGAAGCTTCTCTATCCACAAAGCTTTTAGTTTTTATTCAACATTTTTCTCATCTTGCATTTCTTATTGACCCGGAAGATGATGCACAAAATCTAAACATTTACATCAGACACAAAGCCAACACCCTTCCCTGTGAGAGGAGGATTCTTCACTCACCACTCACTCTGCATCATGGAGTTGGGCACTGCAAACGTGACATTACCAGCTGACAAGCAGATTATTCTTTCTCTTTGATCCAAACATGTGAGAGAGGAAGACAAGTTACAGATC
The DNA here is from genome assembly GCA_013400655.1 of Mystacornis crossleyi. Taxonomy (NCBI): domain Eukaryota; kingdom Metazoa; phylum Chordata; class Aves; order Passeriformes; family Timaliidae; genus Mystacornis; species Mystacornis crossleyi. The sequence goes on along the minus strand of VYZQ01048728.1, from coordinate 42,502 downwards.
TTGCAGGATGTTTTTACCACATTACAGTAGGTTACATTTGGCTCCAGCTGGGAGAAAACGCCTTGTAAGGGTCAACGATGGATTGCATTGACTTCATTTTCAGAGCCCAACTTTAACTACATAGAAACATAAATCCTGTACTGTGCCATGACCAAGACTCACACTGATGTCCCTGATACATTTGATGACACCACAAAATTCTCTAAACGACTCAGAAAAGCATAGCTGGTATTTTATGTCGCCAACACATGGAACCTGTCCTCTGAAGTCATTCCTGAAGGTGATGTTAAGGCTATTGGAATAGGCTGGCTATGGTAACTCCTGGTATGAAAGCACAGCTGTGGCTCAGGACAGACTGGAAGAAGCCTTTTAGGTCTCCTCTGCAATAACCACAAATGAGGTTTCTAGGTTTTCCCTTGCAGTGGGTTACCTGAACGTGTAGGGTATTAGCTGAAGAAAAACCAGGCCTGTGATATCGCAGAATTGCTGTAAAAAAAGACCTCAAGGCGCAGAAATGACCTCCTTCCACTCGTGACAATGCAACACCAGTTGTCAGGTACACAAATACAAACACGAAAAGATCATTAAGAAACATAACCCTAAATATAAACCTAGTGTTATTTATTTTTAAGAAAAAAGGGATTAAAAAGTTGGAGTAAACCAGATGGCTTCAAGTACTTTCCACATAATAAACAATTAGTAGTTATAAGCATAGATTAAAAAAGACTTGTCACCTTGCTAGGGACAGTTGAATAGAGGCTGGTGATTTGTTCAAAAAATGGTCTTTGAAACAAACACGTTAGACAACATGCTTAGTGTAGTAATTTGGAAACAAATAGGTGCGTCCACCATGCCGATCTAGCACTTGAGATACGCAGCACACTGCAAGATGAATTTTGCACTCTGGACTTCCACATTTCACGGCAGTGAACACTCCACAAACGGAGCCAGGCCATCTGGGTCCAGCTCAAACAAGCCCTCATGCAATAAAGAACAAATATTTAGTAAGTGAGGAAGGTTTTGCAGCAATACAATTGATCAAGTTGTCTAAAATTTTTGAGGTTGAAAAACAATCTAACCTGAAGGCCCGAAGTGTGTCCGAAGTGCTGGCATTTTTTTCTACGTGAGCATGAACACTACTTTTATTATATATGACAAGGGATGCACTTGAAAGTGCCTTGTCTGAGTTTAGGCCTTCAGGTTTTCTGAATGTCATGAAAATAAGGGAAAGTACCATAGTGGGAGCCCCAAAAGAACCCCAAAAATTGTGAAGAAAGTTGAAAAAGTAATGATGTCATCAGGCAAACAAAGCCAGTATGCAAAGGGGAGATGCAGCTCTTCCCTGTGCTAAGTCTAAAACCCAAACCCATCTCTTGTACCACCAAGGAGAGAACCACTGCATTTCAGCAGATCTGTCTGACGTGCATGGAACAAGCAGTCTTCCTGCTCATCTACATGGACACGTGAAATGCCAAAGGAAGCAATGTGAAAACCAAAATTAACACACACAAAAAAAAAGATATTGCCTACCCTGAAAACTAAATAAAATGTTGTCAACCAAAGAATGTCTACAAGGATACAAGGAAACCTTTTTGAAAAACATTTTCCAGTTACTCAGAGATGAACAGCTATTTTTGCCTCTGTGAGAAAAAAATACCAATAAACCAATAAAAACCAGCTCCCCTATCCTGCAGCTCTGCATACTACAGTAGGAACAAGTCTCCCACAGCTAACAGGGAGACTAAAACAGTATGAAACAGTGAGAGATAAAAACTTAGCTGCACAGGTCTATTAAATAATCAGCAAACACTTAAATGGAGGCAGAGTGAGCACTGTACTGTTTTCTGTACAAGACTGCAAGGCTTAAAAATCCTCCTGAGTGACCAAGCCAGAATAGTTGAATAGTTGGTAGGTTCAGTAGTGTTTGGAAAAGCTTATGCAAAAATATTACTTCAAAATAAGTTTGAGTATTTGAAACAGAAAAAAGAAACAGAACAACTTCTCCTTCAACTTTCACCTACCATCAAAACTTACCAGTTTTCCAAATCTGGAACTTACTTCATGCCAATGTGACTATAAAGAAATCATACCTCTGTCTCTCTCAGCTGAACTGTTTGGGTTTCTACATGAAACTCCAGTGCATGTCACATTTATTAATGTCCTTACGATTGTTCAATAATCCAGCAATTTGTTTCGTAATGACAGCAGAATGCAGTTGCTAGCTGCTTGTGAGAGCAATGTCGAAATTACATTCAGAGATTAAAAACTACCATTTTCACGTGTAGCAATAACTAACATTTTTCTTTCTCTTCACAGAATCATGTGCAAATGTCTAACGATAGCAACGGTAAAAGACAATTCTCATGCAAAAATTGTTCCCTGTGCATAAAATTTGCAGGGCATCTCAAAACCACCTTTCCTCTACCCTGGAACTAATTGATTTTTACTTTCGTGTCGTGAAATTCCTGCTGCTTTTTAAAATACCGATGGCAAGCGAGTTCAATGAGTTCCAGCCCACCAAACATCTTCTGCTGCACAACGAAAAAGACGATCATGGCTGCGAAGTACCACTGTGCAAAGCTGTACAGGTACAGCAGCGCGAGCATTCCCAGCGGGAACACCGTCCAGTACAGGAGTGAGGCGCACTTCACCGCCAGGACCCTGAGCTCAGATTTACAGGGGGGGACAATACTTTGCCCCGTTGCACTGAAGCATTTTCCACCTTCGTAGAAACGTCGCAGTCTCTCCTCTTTCTCTTCCCAGCGCTTCCGGCACCAAAGCTGCAGCTCCTCCTTAGAAGTGGGCACTGTCTCTATGGGGTATCTCTGGACGTGGAAGTGAATCTCCTTCGGGAAGTTTCCTCTCAAAAGGTGCTTCTCTGTCTGAGGAATGTTTTGAGGGTATGCCACAGTTATGTCATGGATGGCATCGAGATTGTCACCTAGAAGAAAGGTTTGGGGGAAAAAAGATCAGTACAGATCATGCAACAGTCAAAACACTAATCTGCTTCAAGACATGATTGAAAACTGTCCAAATTATGGCAGAAATCCCAGAGATATATTAACTATGCAGACTGGGTTTCATCTGCTAGAATATCTAAAGGCTGAAAGGTCAAACTTTTCCCAATCGTTGCCTGTTCTGAATCTGAACAAAAAGCTTTGGGAACAAGATTATACACAGCACAAACTAATGCAGAATTACAATAGTAAAAGAATTAAGTCAAATGTAAAGGCGAGAAGATGCACATCTGGTCTCGGATAATGAGCGCTGTATGTGAGTCTGATGTTCAGCTGTTTGGGTAAAGGGAGCGTAGCTAACCATGCAAACAGCAATTGCAGATTAGAAGTTCAAGGGGATATTGATGAAAAACCCCCTACTCTTCATTAGCATGTCTGATTGAGCCAACATTTTTGAAAGGATATCAGTATTGCCAAAGCAGGGCTTGCTGGAGCATCCCTTGTACTAAGTGTTTTTACATTTTGCACTTTCTAAATCCTGTCTTTATCCCCCGGCCTCTGAACAGACATTCTTTTTAGATTTCATAAAGTAAATTCTGCTAGTGTAAAACTGATCTAAAAATAGGCATGTGGTGCACTGGACGTTGCATAACTGTTAAGTTCTGCCAGCAGTGATTTATGTTGCTGTTTTTATTTGGCTGGCTGGCTCAGGGCAAAATAGAATTGGAGACTAAAAGCCGTCTCCAGTTGCAGCAATTGAAGACTTTTGTTCTCACAGATGATGCCACTTCTTGCAAAGATGATCAAAACCTACTCTTTAGCCCCACTCTTCATTTTCATTTCCTCCCCTTCCCTGGCATTTTGGTTTGCCTTTACAGTCCTAAAAATGACAGGGCCAGAATAGAAAGTTACTTTAAAAGGCCACGTTCAAAATGATGTATCTAAAGTTCAGCTCCAAATATCACAAGAGGGGGAAAAACCCTATTCAGCCTTTCAGAGTATTTTATATTTGTGCTGTCTTGAAACAATCTCTTGGACAGTTTTGTAGCAGGTTACTTGGGGTTTTAAAGACATTTATATGGCTCCTTGGAGGTCTATCAGAGCAAAACTCAATATTCCCTCTTTTGTCTAGCTCTGGGATCACCTCTGAACTGAGCAGAGAATTCCTGTGTTCTGCACAGGTAAAACCTTTCAGATCTCCTTCCAAGAGATGCCAAAATTGAACAGCCCTTACAAAGGGAAATATGGCCAGCCTGTTGCACCTTAGCACAAAACATTTTAGTTTTGAGAACAGCTTGCATTTTTCCTCCCCTATTCCAAATATTTCTACCATCAGAATTACAGTCATCCTACAGGACAGACATCCACCCTGGCCCAACCAGGGGAAGGTCTGCTACATAAACCTCCAAGAGATTTCCATCTCTTACAATCTCCTTCCTCCTGATCTGCCATAGCTCCCCAGGTCCAGTGGAACATAAAACCTACACACTTTACCCCAAGAGGGAGGCCAGAAAAGTCCAGTCTTCCTGATATCCTTGCATCAAAAAAAGCCTTTTATGAGAGGAGTTTTTGGCTAGATGAGTTTCTTGCACATCTTGCAGTCATTCATGTCTGGGCAGCTAAACTATCAGTCTGCCAACTACTTGAAAAACCAAGGCTTTACACTTAAGGGCCACTGGCATACAGACCACAGGTAATAAATCATCAGATCTGCTTAAGACACAGACTTTCTGACTCTGTGCAAGCAGCACTGGCAGGACTCCCTGCACTCACATCGCTGGTCTGATCTCTTTAGCATGCAGGTCTATTTCTCCCCATGAATTCCTGATCACAAATAGGAAAGCCTCTACTCCTTGCCTATGGATCCACAGCATCTCCAGACAAGATACCTTCCAGCAGGGCTTCCCACCAGACTCTAGAAGGTCTAGACTACACTATGGCTTCTTAGTTAGTCACCCAGAACAAAGCTCAAAGAGCTGAATGTGGGTGAAAGAGGGTGAATGTTACTCTTTCCACATTACATGTGGGGAAATTGAGGCAAAGGAGGATTACATGGCCTGCTCTGTGTGTCCAGCTGAAACCATATCTCCTAATTCCAGCTGCAAGGTTCACCTATGAAAGTGTATTTTACACAAGAAGAAAAGAAACTTCAAAGGTATATTTAGCATATCTGAAAGAAGAGAAATATCAGAAAGAGGGAAGACCAGAATACTGAGTTTCATATGCAACAAGCCCCTTGCTTGGGTCATACATATTTAGGAGCTCCACACAAATGGCAGCCTGAAGCTTTAATTCCCTGGCAAGGCAAGCTACAAGACAATCTGCTAAAAAGAAGAAAAGTCACCACCGCAGATGAAGGTAGACCACTCATGAGGAGGGACAAAATTCCCTTAGGCTAGTTTTAATCAGGCAGCTCTGAACCAGCATCCTTAGAGCGTCTTTCCTGTCTCTTTGCCTGTGAAGTTAGGCTGTTGTCTCTGCAATCTGGACATATATCTAACAGCACATGTTTCAGGTCAATAGCAAAGTGCCAGTCAGTCAGAGAATCAAGTGATCCAAAGTGAAGACACAGGGCAGTCACTGACTTAAAGATGTTTTTTCCACCTGAATTTAAAAACCTGCTTCAAAAACCTGTTTCTGCTCATTTTAAGAAAAAAATTCCCTAAGGGAAACCACATCATTCTAGTTCTCTAGTGGGTCAAAAAAGAAATTAGGAAATCTATCTGTTCATAGCTCAGAGAAGCTGTTGGAGGACAAAACACTTCTTGCAATATTTTCAGTGACATCTGAGGATCATCTTTGTCCTGCCTGTAACCATAACCCCTTGAGGAGGGAATGAAGGACAAAGGAAATCAAATAATGTTCAGAGATTTGCATCTGAAATCCAATTAAACTAAGAAACTGCCATTTAGGCTAAAATGTCAGGCAGGTAGCCCAGCTCCTCAGGACAAACAGAAACACCAATTTCAGTAGCTTTACAGTCTCACCACTCTCTTCCTGCGGTAGAACTATGTATGCTTCATACCCATGAATAATATTTTGTCCTATGCTTTATAAAAACACCTCAGAAAAGGAAAGCTTACTGCAGTGCTCAGGAGAGCATATAAAGTGTATTTCGAATTATTGTTAAGTGGCTGCAAACTGCACAACATGCAGACGATGATTAATCCGTGTGGCAGTCTCCATTTTGGGATGACAAAATGCCTCAAAAGCATTTTCTTTAACTTACTGAACTTTCTGTGCCCCGATCAAAGTTATTTATATTTCAGCTCCGTTGATACACGACATTACTTCAGGCGATTACAATGCACAGCTGGTTGCTTTGGGCACTGTACTCAGAGGTGGCACAGGGAGAACTTTACCAGGCTCAGGACCAAAATATCAGCATCAGAGAAAGACATGTTTTTTTAAAAAAAAACACCTCCAAGGAAAAATGAGGACCTGTTTTCTTTCACTACACAGGTTGTTCCATCAGAATTTTTACCCTGCAGCATCTGGTAGCCCAGTGCAGCTCAGTTTCTGCAACCCCCTGCGGCAGCAAACCTGAGCACACAATCCCAGTACACTCACACACAATACAGGTGCACTATACGTGGGCCAACATGGACAGAAAACAGCTCTCAAGCCAACAAAATGGCCCCACGGTGTTCCCCTCTCCGGCTGATTAGGAGAAAGGCCTCTCAGAGGGAATTAGACACAGGCTATGGATGCCTCCATTACTGCCTGTAGCCAGTCTATGCTGCAGCTGGCCCGGATCCTTGGTTCCCCCAAGTGCTGGTACCTGGACACACCAGCCCCTCTGCACAGTCCCTCGCCAGTGGTGGTACAGACTCCTTGCACGCACTGCCGACCTCTCCAGTAACTGGCTTTACACTGAGGGCCACCCAGTAGCTGGTCTTTGGATCCCCTCTTTTCCAGCTGCCTCTTCCTCCCCTAAACATCCCATCATAAGCCTTGTCCAAACCCCAAATGCTCCTCTTTGGCACCCTGTAATGATTCCCAGAGCCCTGTAAGGTGACAGACAAGGCCCTCTCACTGTGACAGGTGTCACTCCTGGTCCATGGGCTGATGGCCCCCCTGTGACAACCCTTGGAGGAGCTGGGCTAAGGGTTCTGTTCCTCCATCTGAGCTTTGGGGTTTTCCCTGCCTGCCCTTGTGTCTCTGTGCTCCTTTGCATGGGTCCAGACAAACTTTTCATCTCATCGCCTATTATAAAACTTTACAACCAAGAGTCTCTTACTAGGTTCAAAATAAAGATGTTACAGGTAAACCGAAAATTACTTTTAATTGTGTCTTTATTAATACCATGCCAGCACAGTATTGTAATTCTAGGGGGAAAAAGCCTGAATGTAAAAGGCAGGATTAAATTATTTTCAGCTTCCTTCAAACACATTCACAAAGAGAATACTGCAGTGTAGCTACAATTGGAGACAACTGCCAGAGGTGAAGCTCAGCCCTACAGCACAATCCCAAATAAGTGGGATGGACCCAGCCCCTGGTCCTGGATGGATGGGCCCATTCTCAGTGCTAAATCCTCACTTGGGAGCTCAAGCACGGCCTGCTTCTCAGTTCTGACTCACACCAACTACAAGGACACTTCCTTGCTCCTACCCAGCAATGCTGAGCAAGCTCATTGCGAGACAAAGGGATCTGTACAAACAGGGACTCAAGGGCCAAAATAATGACTCAGAACAGGAGCTCTGAAAGCCAAAATGACCACTAGTGAGCTAAAAAAGAGGATGGCCCCAAGGCAAATCCATGCAATGAACTACTCAGACTCTCGGCAGCCTCAAAGGTGAATTCGAGTCTCCTTGGCATTAACAGGGGTGGCTATTACTCATTTCCATCCCTAGCAAGGATCTCAGCAGCCCTAATTTGTCCTGCTTTACTTATCACTGACATTCCTTTAAACCTTACAAGGATTACACCATCTCCTTCCCTGCATCCAGGAGAGAGGATGCTATTCTTAACCAGGGTACATCACAGAACAGCAGCTGATGAGCTGCTGAGCCACCACGGAGAGAGGCACACGGAGATGCTCTCACAACAGAATATTCATTCTTCAATTAAGTTGCTCTGTTGAAAGTGGGACCTGTATGTGAGGCCCTTGTCCATCCCACCTCCCAGCTCAATGTAACTGCTTTCTGCTGCAAAGTCACGTACCTGTCCCTTCACTGCACAGCTCCAGATATTCCATACATTTCCAGGCTTCCATAAAACACTGGCTGTCGCTCACCCACCTATGCCTTAATATCCTCCCCCCTATACATATTTCCTTAGGAAACTCAACAGAAGGATGCTTGGAACTTCTGTAAATAAATTGATCAGCAAGATAATNAATGACTCAGAACAGGAGCTCTGAAAGCCAAAATGACCACTAGTGAGCTAAAAAAGAGGATGGCCCCAAGGCAAATCCATGCAATGAACTACTCAGACTCTCGGCAGCCTCAAAGGTGAATTCGAGTCTCCTTGGCATTAACAGGGGTGGCTATTACTCATTTCCATCCCTAGCAAGGATCTCAGCAGCCCTAATTTGTCCTGCTTTACTTATCACTGACATTCCTTTAAACCTTACAAGGATTACACCATCTCCTTCCCTGCATCCAGGAGAGAGGATGCTATTCTTAACCAGGGTACATCACAGAACAGCAGCTGATGAGCTGCTGAGCCACCACGGAGAGAGGCACACGGAGATGCTCTCACAACAGAATATTCATTCTTCAATTAAGTTGCTCTGTTGAAAGTGGGACCTGTATGTGAGGCCCTTGTCCATCCCACCTCCCAGCTCAATGTAACTGCTTTCTGCTGCAAAGTCACGTACCTGTCCCTTCACTGCACAGCTCCAGATATTCCATACATTTCCAGGCTTCCATAAAACACTGGCTGTCGCTCACCCACCTATGCCTTAATATCCTCCCCCCTATACATATTTCCTTAGGAAACTCAACAGAAGGATGCTTGGAACTTCTGTAAATAAACTGATCAGCAAGATAATAAAAAAAAAGATGGAAACAAGTAGAAGAAAACTTGTCAGGTTATACAATATCTGAGTATTGTATGTTAGCCTTAAACACAGACACACTTTTGGACATTAAAATAAAAGCCATCTAAAACTGCTTACTGGGAAATATTCCTATCTTGGCTCACGAGATTTGAATGATTTTTCTTTGAGAACACAGTATCAGGAGGGAGCAGCTTCAAGGACTTACAGCCCCTCCTGGGAAGTATCATGCTTGTGAGGATTTAAAACTTCAGGCAGCCCTTCTTAAAGCAGCGGAGTCAGCTGGGGTTAATCTAAATCACTTTCAACTCAGTAGTTATTGGAAATCTTTTTTAGGTAAGTGTAGCAATCAAATAAGCAAACAAAAAAAGACAGAATGATAATGCTGGCTTTGATTAACAGAGAAGAATGATCCTGCATACCAATTCTTTCTATACCTATTTGATTTTTCGCTGGCATTGTGATACAAGGAGAGAGGGAGACCTTCCACCTGCTGACACGAAGGAGTTAAGGACACTGCACCTCTAGTCCCTGAGGGTGGGAGCCAGGGGAAAGGACAGCCCTGCCTGCTTTCTGCTCCCCAGCAGGAAGGAAATGTGCTCTGGGTGCTGCATACAGGAGCAGAGGACTACTGGGATCCGATACCAGGTACCTCCAGCCCAGACAGTACAAAGATCAAGAGATATAAGGATATGCTCACAGCTATCAGCAACCATTACATGTGCTTAATTCTTTTGCTAAATACATTTAAATCACATAGTTTTGCAGCCTGATGTTACATCTCATTAATGTGTAAACAACTCCACTAACTGAAGTTGCTGAGAGAGTGGTGGTGGGGAGGGAGATCTGCTTTGACTTTGAAATCTCTGTAAATACCTCATTTAATTATTTTAAGACCAAACAGAATGTTATCATCATCTAATCTGATCTCCCAAATGACACAGGAGCTTATGCAGAATGCTTTCGGTTTTGCCAGGGGATGTGGTGAGACAGACGTCCTGCACTGCCCTGAAGTTTTTACCATGAGATAAGCAATTCCCCTAATTAACCAGGGGGGGTTTGTATGTGTTTGTGTACATTATTTTTGTACTTCTACTTCCTGACCACATAGCTTGGCTAAATTAGAGAGCTGTCTGCTCACAGAGGTAAGTGGTGGTACGATCTGTCAACCTCCTAAGTTGTTCCTGAACAAACTAAACCTACTCAGTTTCTGAAATCTCAATATGAAACGTGGCTTTTAAAGCTCAAATACCTTTTATGGCTTTTTGAATCTCTTATAATATTTCAACATACTTTTCAAAGCCTGGGTGCTGGAACCGGTAGAATTTTCCAAAACTGGCCTCATCAAGTCCATACACAGGCATCTAGTACTAACATTCCTCCTCGCTTCTTGTTTTTCCAGTCTTACCTGTGACAGAGCCTGAGATTCTCTCACCCCAGGCTGGTGACTGCTAATTGGCTCCATCAACTGCACACTAGGCTGCATCCAAAGCTGTGTGGCCAAGAGGTCTAGGGAGGGGATTCTCTCCCTCTGATCTGCTCTAGTGAGACTCCATGAGGAGTGCTGCATCCAGCTCTGGGGTTCCCAGCATAAGAAAGACACAGAGCTGTTGGAGGAAGGCCAGGGGAGGCCATGCAGATGCTCAGAGTGCTGGAGCATCTCTGCTACAGATAGGCTCAAAGAGTAGGAGTTGTTCAGCCTGGAGAAGAGCCCCATGGAGTCCTTAGAGCACTTTCCGGTACCTGAAGGGGGCTACAAGAGAGCTGGAGAGGGACTTTATGCAAGGCATGTAGTGACAGCACAAACAGGAATGGCTTTAAAGTGAAGGAGGGTAGGGTTAGATCAGATACTAAGAAGAAATTCCTTACTGCGAAGGTGGTGAGGCATGGCACAGGTTGCCCAAAGAAACTGTGGATACCCCATCACTTGAAGTGTTCAAGGCCAGGTTGGATGGGGCTTGGAGGAACCTGATCTAGTGGAAGGTGTTCCTGCCTACGGCAGAGGGCTTGGAAGCAAATGATCTTTTCCAACCCAAACCATTCTACGATTTTATGGTTCACATTTATTGCTTGAACACGTCTCTCCCCTTGCCCTCTCCATCAGTCAATTAATAAGAAGGACTGCAGTTAAGCCTGCCAGCTCCCTTCCACCTCTCCAAACGTAATCAGATGGTTTAATATGGAGTAGTCCAGCTATGTTATGAGAAGTCAGTACTGTGGGAAACCTAAGAGCAGATCAAGAAGTATCTTATCCTCATCTGCAAGTTAAGATATATCAAGTGCTAAACTGATCCTTAGTTTGTGGATTAATCTGGACAAAAGTACTGGACACGGGAGTTGAAGCCAAACACAGAAGACTTAGCTCAGAATTACTGCAAGCATTGTTTACGCAGCTGTGCTTTACAGGATAAATACAAGTATGGGTTGTGGCGGTGGATTTCATGCGTTTCAGGACAGCTTACAACCTCCACTAAGGTTTCATAGATAAAACTCAGCCTTGCCACCTCTCCAGACACGGGGCCTCTGACCCTGCTGCTGTCAAAGTCACAGCCAGCTGGTCTGAAACATCTCACGTGGCTCCTGTCAATGCAAGCCCATTACTGACTTCAGGAACCAAGGCTGCTTGCTTAAAAGAGGAATCTCTGTGCAGACGAGGGAAGGATGTGCGTGGGAAAGCGGGGATCCAGCCATGGCAACTGGGAATGATCCAGTGGCTCCATCCACAAGACTGCCCAGGAGCTGCTGCTCCTCAGTCTTCCCTCCCCGACTCTGAAGGGTTATTTTACAAACTGCAAAGCAAAAGCTGGTTGAGCTATAAATAAAACACAAAAATACGTGGAGAGAAGGGAATGAAGGGATAAAAGGGTTGGAATAACAAGTTATTTTCAGTCACTAGAGATGACCAGGCAAAACTGACTCACCACTCTTTACTCTATCATTCCCAAACTATATTTATCAAATCCAGATAACAAAAATGCCATGTCTATTCCCTTGCCTGCATATCTGCTCTCTCCCAGCCTCCCTTGCTACAAGTCTTCTCTACACACACATGTGGGATTTGGTTTTCATAGGTACACTACAAGTTACGTGGAAGAAGACGTGCTGTTTCTAGGCTTACAGGACACCACTAGTTTTTCAAACAGAAAAATGATGTTTCATGTAACAGAGAGACACTGACACTCTGGTATGCAACTTTCCAACTCCTCTGAGCTTGAACATGCATTTCCTGGCAAACAGCCAACCAGCTCAGACAAGAATCACAATTATGCCTGAAATGAACATAATTTACTACGCTTCAGTGAAATCTTTTCAAAAAACATCATGCGTACTCTACCTTGTCACGATAACATGTCTTGCTAGGCAGGCAAATGTACCTAAATTAGGAAATGGCTGAGTTATTTTTACTTTGGAAAAAATGCTAAACTAGTCATCCAGGTATTTCTGGAAAGCTAAGTATCATTACAATTAAACAAAAATAAGACAGCAAATACCGTTAAAATAAATCATACACAAACATATAGAGCTTATTCTTATCTTTAACATAACAGACTATCCACCTAATTCTTCTGTTACTTGTTGGGCCTTTCAAATCCCGGGGAATGTGAGAAAGAAGTAATCCACCACATACATTTATTTCTTTGCTGTCTGCTTGAATGAACAATCTCTCTCCAATGCAGATGAAATTAAGCATCAATCTCTACAACAGAAAACACATTCCTATTTGAGGTAATGCAGTTCTACCAGAATCCAGCTGTTGTATCTGCAATTTCCACTGCCATTTCTGACTGGCCTCACTGAGTTAACAGTAAAGCAAAACACTCTGGAACAGTTTACATACACAACTGTCATACCAATGATGCTCAACATTGCAGGATGTTAGTGCTAGGTAAACAATGGAGCTGGCTTAAACCCTGTAATTTTTGGAGAAGTGGTACATTTTTAAAGATGCAAGCAGTAGCAGTAGGTATGAACTGCCATGCTGTAGTACAACAGCATATGTAGGCTTTCAGGATCCCAATTAAAACACAAGCGTTCGAGAGGTGGTACTTCCCAATCTCCCTCGTCTTCTTATTAGACGTTATTTATTTCCCTCAATTCTTCCAAAACCCTTGCTCGTTCTCTTTTCAAATGCTTTTATCTCTTTTCTATACTTCTAGGATTTGTGAGGATATAAGGTAGGAATTTTCTCATAATTTTCTCATAGTTTTTAATCACTTTCACATTGCCTTAAATAAACATTAGCCAAATCTGCAGACTGAGCATGCAACTTATTTTGAGCCTTGTCTTTGGTAAAGTCACTACAAAACTAGCGTGAGTCACTGTGAGTAGAGGAAACTAATTCACCACAGATACTCAGAAGGAAGCAGTTGTGGCAGTTCTTGCTTGGTAATCAGCAGCTCAAAGTGCCCCCCATCTGCTCGGAAATGCCATGGATTCTTGCTGTCCATCAGCCCAGTGGAAGGATGGTGCTATGAATAGCACACCACCACTCATTGCTGTATTGCAACAGTAGCAATAAGTAAATAAATGATGACTATTACAGAAAAGACATTTTATCCTTGGCTTCTAGTGCATTACAACTACTCTCTTCTAGAATTCAGATATGAAGGTCAGCTTCCTTTCCTCACCTTACTCTATGTTTCTCCCTTTTTCCAGTCTCGACAGATGAGTACCCTTCCCTTAATTCAGCGCGCTTTGCTATCTGTCCTCACTACCCGCAACCAACCGCTAGAGAGAACTCTTCAGCTGCGCACTGACCTGACACCGCCTCCAACCCTGCCCCTTCCCGCTGTCCCAGGCATCGCTCACAGGCCTTCGGCAGCCCCAGGAACAGCAATCTGGAATCAGAGGGCAACTCTGACTCCATGACAGACCGGCTAGATGATATACCCAGTACCATTACATTTGGGATACATGACACTGAAAACGCATTTTGAGATATTTGATATTACAAATACGGCCCATCCCAAACCAAAACACTAGATGAAAACGTACCCTGCACCAAAAATAGAGTATGAACTGGATATTGAAAAAAACACCTGCTAGCTGCCACCTCAAATATTTGGATGGAGTGCTTCTGCAGATGTCCTGAGCCGATCTCTTGCACGCCTCACCGATTTGTGCTATTGCCATTCTTGGTCACAGTGGTTTGTTTTCATTTCTGTGTACAAAGCAGGAGGAATGCAGAACAGCACCAGGAGCCCCACAAGAAGGCATAATTTCAGCACACAGAAAATAGTGATGCTTATAACCTCTCTCCAATGGATATATACACTAAAGCCATATCACGCTTTAGTTTCACCTTGATTTTTAAATCCAGGACAAGGATTGTTCTCTGAAAACATTTCATTCTCTTCTGTTAGAAGAACTTCTGTCAGGGACATCTTTTTTATTATCTGAATTTTCAGCTGAGGCATATTTACATAGAAATGAGCTCATCTATACATCTCCGGGAGAGAAAACGATTTGGGGTAGAAAAGCACTCAAGTTTGAATTCAGCAGCAAAGCCCTAGTCATGAAAGGGTCAAGGAAACAGAGCCTCTAACATACTTTAATCTTCCCGTCTTTATTGTAACCCTCTAGATGTAACTTAGCCCTTTGAAATTCAACTCTAACGCTGCTAATTCAATTCCCATGTTTTTTTTCCACTGCTGACTGACCACACAAACCATAGAGCCCCCTGAAACAAGAGTGTACAGCACTGAGCAAAACAGGCATTTAGACCCATGGCTGCCTGCACCAAGATACAAACTTCGAGTTCCCAATGCCCTGGTGCTAAAACAGTTTCCACCAGACCATGATATACACACAAGTGAGCAAATCTTATTAAATTTTATCAGCCCAGTACTTGAGGGAGCCATCTTAATCAGAAAGGGATTTAATGAAAAGCCTGAATGCCAATGAATACGCTTTAATTATGACTGACTAATATTTATCCACAAAGAAAAATTTGTTTCAGGATTAGTCTGAGACCTGGAAGAAGCCAAAGACATCAATTTAATAATGGAATGCCTAATTAAAGTATAATGGAAACCTAATTGTGATATACTGCTTTGTAGCGCACATGATTTATTTAGAACAATTGCTTTTCACTGGGCTCATTAGGGAAAGTTAAACAAAACACAATAGTAAAAAAGAAGAGGGAAAAACAGGCACACTGGAACTTCCAAGATGATTATAATCAGCTGATGAAAGACAGTGACATATTTGTCAGATAAAACACTGCCATCCCTCTGCAGGCTGTGATTAAACATTCTAAAAAGGATAATAATTATATAGTTTCTTTCCTCCCTAATGACACAGGATCAGACCCAAACCCTAGTGCAGCTACTTGGTGGAGCTCCTCTGATGGAAATGAGCCATACTGTTGAAGGGTCTCATGGCCTTTGGATCCTCCTCATGCGTGGAAACCTTACATAACACAAGCACCCTCCCAGCTGCTATGGAAGGAGAGAGGATAACCAGTGCAGACCCCTCCAGTCCTTCCCACCTGCAGGAACTGACTGCAGAACTGACTGTTCCTGATCAGGATGCACTTGTTTATAGAAGGAATGGCCCTACAGGTGCCCATGGCACATAACTGAATGTCTCCTATTTTTTTTTTCCCAAATAAAAAATAAAAAGCTGCCCAATCCGTTCTTATTGCAAAACCCAACATCCTCCTGATGGCATCCTGGTGGCACTGGCATGGTGACCCCCACAGGATACTGGGCTAGTTGCTAACCCTCCCTTCACTCAAGCCAAAGTAAGGATATGTGCTGTTTATCCTGCATCACATTTCTAGGCTGTCAGAGCAAACAGTGTTTCTTCCCTTCACTGGTAAAATGGTAGGAAAACTGAAGGAGGTGCTCCTCTATCCTGCAGTGCCCTGCAGAAAATAGACATGGGGAGGTCCAGAAACAGATGAACTTCTTCCGACAGAGACTGCTGGAAGCACTGAACAGTAATTCCCTCAGCTCCAGCTCAGTAATGTTTAACTGGTGATGTGAGAATGGCTGTACCAAGAGAAGCTGTCATGACAATGCTATAGAAAAGAGAAAGGGATGCTCCACACCACGGGATGTGTGAAAACACAGTACCATGGCCTTACAGATGCATGAGGGATTGCAGCAATTTTAAATGCACAGCAACAGGAAGATCTGTCTCCAGTGATAAAATGATCTGCTAATATTTTTTCCCAATTACTGCTGTTCATAGAGATGCTTTGAAAAATTACACTGAAGTCAATCCCTTGAATGAAAACGAACAAGGAATGCTGTGAGTGCCTGGACAGTCATTCCTGTGCCCAGACAGAAGTTGAATTTTGGGCACCCGTCTTGTACTTTCACATATGTGATGCTGTCAGTCTGCCAGCTGAGAAGTAAAAACTGAATTCCTTTTGCAAGGACAGCAAAAGAGTCAGATACAGGCTAGTGGTTCATCTTCAGATCTGGTCTCAGTGTGGCAAGAACAAGGCTGAGAGAGATCATTTATCCCAGTATGCAATGGCCCAACACTGAGCCAAAGTGTTGCTCAAGGCTTAGGGTCATCGTCTATGCTTTGTACCTTCATATTAAAGATGTGTACAGCAGTGGTCTGCTGGTTTTTATACTGATCAGAAGGCAAACCCATGCTGGCAGCTGAAGTCACAGATGAGAAATGTTGTAAATCCTTCTCGTACAGGCATCTTTGAACAGAAGTCTAAAATTGGTTTCCTGAAAACATCTGCTATAAACTTCCATTTCTGAATTCCAGTGGAACATTTAACTCCATTGGCACTGCATGCTAGAAAGCTCTGAAAGCACTCATCACTAATGTTTTTAACATTGCTTTTTAACACAAATATGAGTATGTACATAACTAAACCACAATGAATAGAATCAACTTAGGCAGTTGAATATTTCATAGGAATTACAGAAACAAACGGCCTGCAATTTTAAAAGCCCATTGTTGTCCGTACACAATTGTTTTCCTTAAATATTTTAACTCAAGGAAAAATGTAGCCCCCTAAATTTCACACAGTGCATGGAGAGGACAATGCTTAATTAAGGGGAGAAACTATGTGTCACAACAGAAAATCCTTCTGAGCTATGTTTTCCACAAATACACTTTGCTATCCCTAACACATTTGAGTTCAGAAACACTTTCCCTCAAGACTACCTGAACAATCAATCTATCTGCATGTTGATCCCTTAAGGCTTACCACTGGAAGCACAAAAGGCATCATGAAATTCCTCACTCCACAGCTTCCTCCACTGGGAGATCCCAAGGTGTACAGGAACAGCAAACAGATGAGAAACACATTGGGAGGACACCCCAGCAAACTCCGTTCCTCAGCAGAATGTTGCGATTTTCCCTCAAGTGCTCCTGAACATAACTCTGTTCACTGCAAAAAACATTTAGCCTTGCTAAATTCTGCCTCAGTGCCCACGGACAAGCTACGCACCATCTGCACAGGCTTTAGGGAAAGATGGCTATTCCCACTCATATTTGGCCTACGGACACAAACAGCTGTGGAGGGCTTCAGGCAGGACGGAAAGGACAAGAGCCCTCCTGAACCCCACTAAACACACCAACACCTCTGCTCTGGAGGAATGAGAGCCAAGGAAGAGGCCTGGCCCAGGGATGATGTAAAACTCTCAACTGCCTGCAGGAGGGCTTTGCTGTGGTACAGCACGATGTCTTCACCAGCCAGGTGCAAATGGATGCCTCCCATGTTCCATCCTAGTGGGAAGAGAAAAAGCTGTCCTTACAAATGGGGACAAAGAAGTTGCCACTGAGTCACACGGCAGGTCAACAAAGGTGGCGAGAGAGTTGAAGTTTATCTGAAGAGCGTAATTTCTTTTTTGAGGAACAGTCAGACTTTTCAAGAGCTGCTGAATGATGAACTGCCAGTTAGTCTTCCAAAAATAAACAATGGGGGGAGTGATGAAAAATCCAGTGTAGCTTGGCTGAGCAAAGACAGTTTAGCTCTAAGAGGTAATTCTGGTTGGAACCTTTCTCTCTGTGGGCAAACAGAAGCCAAGGACAACTTCAGTAGCTTTGATATACTTTTTGAAACATGGAATGCACAGAATGCTGAAATCTACAGTCCACCACTCAGTATATTTGCTGCCTAAGCAATGGTGACACAAACTACCTCCCACCATCTCTTCCATCTGCCCTGCTTCCAAGAGCACTAAAACAAATAAACACACCAAACAATAAGCAATTATAGCATGAATATCTCTGGAACTACACACACTTAGTGACTGAGACAAAAGAAATGCAAACCGAACAGTAAGACCTCTTATTTTTATTCTCCCAAAGCCGTGTCAACCCACAGTTACGAGTTCATTAAGTGATGACAGCAACTTTAACTGTGTTGCTCTATCATAGAAACGGCCTTTCGAATGTCCAGGCTACAACAAAACTCATTTGACCACCTGATGACAACTGTCCAAACACCTGCAGTAACTCATGTTTAAGTGGCCTGCACACCAAAGTGATAAATTCTTTGATTAGCTTATAACACATTTTGTAAGACAAATCAAAACACAGTGTTAGAAGAGTGAGTATGCTGCTGCAGTAACAGCCAACGTCTCAGGTTACAAATGGAATATTTTTCTAGATCAGTCTGTGATCTGAGAAGTCGTCATAGTATCACTCCACTCACCAACTGCAGACATGAATGAATAATTCTATCCATAGAGTAAAACCCTGGCACACTTTGGCATTTTAAATTGACTAGTACATTGAGTTATGGCACTGCCTGTGATGAAAAAACATCGTAGGCAAGAGACCCGAGATGGAAATGAATTGGCTACTGTCCATCTGTCTTCACTGACTTTCAAAAAACTTCTCCCTTGACACTAAGAGTGAAAAATTAGGTACAAACATGTTTTTAGACTCACTGGTAAATTATCTTACTTAATCTGAAATAGGAAACTTACTGAAGTCTGGAATGCTAACGTTATCACACCTTTTAAGCTATTTTGGCTACTTCTCAGTTACAATTACAGGGCACATTTCTATATTGCTCCCTGTGAGAGAAGTAGCACAGACGTACACAGTAGAAGACTGATAAAGCCACACCTCCACTGCTCTCCTGGCAGTCTCAGAGCAGGGAGGAGGCCAAATTAACTACCTGTTCCTAGTTACTTACCAGGAGCACTCTCCTGGGGCCAGCCACAGGGAAATCCCACTGAGACTCCTAGAGGAAAAACTTTGGATGTGTCCAGTGCTTAGCAAGGAAACCCTCCTTTATTTGCTGTACTGTGACTCGGTGATCTTTGTCCTCTCCAGCCAGGTTAACACCAAGCAGACCCCATGCATTGTCCAAGGTCCTGCACAAAAGGGCCTTGGCACCATGTGCCAGTGGGGCCTCAGTGGGATTTGTACACTGCCTAAAGTGACAGAATCTGCCAGGGGAGAGCAGGAGGACCGTGTTGCTGAGTGTTGTCACCAGCCCAGACCCAAGTGTGCCATCAGAGCCCTCTGGCTGAGCACAGTGCTCCTGAGCCAGGCAGCTCCACCAACAATGGGTCCTGAGAAGCCCAGACCCTGAGTTTTGGATTTACCATCTGCAACAGGAGCGAGCAGCTCATCCATCTATAGATGCCACAGGCATGCTAACACATAATAATCATTTACACAGCACTTGGAAGAATACCCAAGAGTGCTTGTACTCTCAGAAAAGAACTGCACGCAATAAAAGGGGAAAAGACCAGATGAACAATTACCTTCTCTTGTTTTCCTGCACTGAAGACATACTTCGACTGCCAACAGCTGAACTCAAACTATGACGTACAGTTTTGAAGAACGCAACCAGAAATGTATCCCCTAAAGCAAGAGAAAGATGACTAAATGCTGAGGAAGTACATATTATCAAGGAACGATTCCAAAATTGAGAAGACCATAATTTTGTCCTGACATAAGCAGGACCTCAGCTAAGAATGTTGATGCTACAGCTGATCTCCATAGCTGCTTCTGATTTACCACACATTGCTTTCCCTTCATGATCCACTGTCTGAAAATGTTAGCCAGTAACAATACCTGTCTCATTTTTAAATACTGGAAAAGGGAACAGCAGAACAAAAAACCAGTAAATGCATGATGCCCTGAATTCCTGACTCTTAAGTATACATTCTCAAAGGGCTGTTTTAAGAAAATATTTACTTTTTGGTTGTTATGGTGATCATCTTTTCACAGCAGTTTATAAAAATAGGGACGGCTAAAAATAAAACTCCAAAGGAACCTAAGGCACTAAAAAGGAATATGGCATGCAGATTTGTCTGCTTCAGAATAAATCTGCATATACTGTCCTGCAGCAGCACGTTTTACAAAGGGAATTAAAGCCATGAAATTAACATTTTAATGAAGTAGAGAGACCATTGACGTCAGGACTACTCACTGATTGTTGCTTCCAGGTGGCCTAATGAGATGAAAATGAAGTTTATATCTTCAGCTAGTCTAAGCCAGGCTTGTTTTGTGACTGTGATTGAATTTAAATGAGAAGATACTGCTGTGTGCAAACATGTCTAGGCTGGTAAGTAGCCTTATCAAATCTAGGCATAATAAATGCTTGATTTTAAATATTTTATGTTAAGAAAAGGGATTTCAGTTTTGCTTTCACGATTCAACACAAATGCAAAGCCCAAGTCTTATCATTAATTGTATAGCATGCCTCAGCTTTTGTGCTGGTCGCTCCAGGAATTCCCATATAAAATTTTTACTGCAAGATGTGCTCGTTTATCTATCCAGGCACAGAAAACATTCTGCTTACGAAGGTGAAATAGGAAATTGTAAATCCAGCGTAGCCCGTGGATAACCCACACTGAGATGTTTTGGCACCAGAGGCATGTCAGGCATTAAGGCACACTGATGGAAATGTGAGACCACCATATATTGTGAAACACAATAAACACAATAAACAAGGAACTGCAGCACATCGTAAATTCCATGTTCCTAAATGCCACTGAGAGCGCTGTGTTTCATTTTCTGTCTTCACTATCCATGGTGAATAGACATGCATGAATATTTTTCATTATTTTTTATTAGAGGAATGAATTGATACTTGTTTTGCTTTAAATACCATATTTCTACCTAGAGAACAAGACAATCATCGTGCTGGGGACATACCCTCACAATTTCTGTGAAATCCTGAGAATAGTTAGTACCGTTTCACTTTTAACCCCTTGACCCCATATCAAAAAATAAATACAAACCCAAAGCCAGGCACAGTTCTTAAGACTACACATATTATTTAGGTCTAATTCTCACTTAATTCCTGGGTTGACACATCTGTGAAGTAGTCTTCAACAGTGCTAATTTCTCACTTCCAAAGATGTCCTGACGTGCAATCTGCTACTGCTGTTATAACTGATCAGCAGTAGAGACTGGAGCAGGGCTAGAGAAACACAGAAAATAAACTGACCGGCCCTCCAACTCAGCGATTTTCTGTAATCTAGAGCTAAAGAGCTATGAGGGGATTTATTTTAGATAGTCTCTATTTTGTCCATTATAACATACATAGTTTTAGATTCATACCAAGAATAAAGGTAGCACATCAACAGCTCCTTGCTCTTATTAAAATCTAAAAGCCTCACAGGAAAGCCCCCTGTTTCTCTGCAAGATGGGACCACTAATATTTACTACTTTTAGCAAACTGCCTGTAAGCTTTTTATAGACATCAGCTTTCCAGGCAAGATGCATCTCTGGATATAACATGTACATTTACACTCCTTTTTTCTTTCCCTTCCTTTTTTTCTTCCTTTTTTTCTCTTTCCCATGGGAACAAGGACTGTTGCACATGGATTACATTTAAGGACTCTGTAACTAGGTTTAAAAAATGGCCCCACAGGTAATGTAACAGTCATACCATGCCTAAGCTGCCCCTAACCCCTACACAGCATGGCCAGGTAATCTTCGTGCCTGTGAAGGTGGAGATTTCCAGAAATTTCTTCCTGTTTGAGATCTTGAGATCTCCAAGAAAGCTGGTGAGGGTCTCTTTATAGGTCATGTAGTGACGCAAGGAACAATGTTTTAAACTGAAAGAGCGTAGGTTTAAGTTAGGTACTAGGAAGAAATTCTTTACTGTGAGGATGGTGAGGCACCGGCCCAGGTTGCCCAGAGAAGCTGTGGATGCCCCATCCCTGGAAGTGTTCAAGGCCAGGTTGGATGGGGCTCTGACCAACCTGGTCTAGTGGAAGGTGTCCCTGTCCCTGGCAGGGGGGTGGAACGAGATGATCTTTAAGGTCCCTTCCAAACCAAACCATTCCATGATTCTGTAATCTTACTAGGTCTGAGGCACAGAGAGATTGTTTGGAAGGACTTCACGGAGCGTGCTCCATGCCCTGCAATAGGAACTCATACGCAGGGAAAGGGACTGCTGGGAGCAGGAGGTACAGCTGGCAGACACGTATTGGGGATGCTCATGCATCATCAGCACAATGGTCCATGTTCTCACAGGCAAATAAACACATCTGAGCTCAGGATTGCTCTCTGGCTCCTGGGAATACCTTGAATATGGATCTTCTGATCCGCTGCTTGCGCTCCTTTAATTGTGGAGACAACTGTCCTGGACAGAGGGCTAGATATGAATGTGAATGTTCAGTATGCTACCAAACCAGAAGTGTAGCCTCATCAGTCTGACAGCAAACACTTTTCCCTCTAAAAGGAGCTTTTAAGCCACTTTTATTTTTGGGATGCAGGGGATACAGCAAAACCAATTCAGCAATATCCCATCTCTGAAAGGAACTATCTTGCTGTCTCCTGCCCCACACTGGATGCTCCCTTTGCTTCTCCAGATCCTGCACTGAGTCCTTTCAATGCATGGAATCAGCAGAAGCCAGGCCTGCCAAAGAGCTGTACTGGGGCTGCTGAGGAATCTGAACCCCTGGCTATGGATGGAAGTGGGACACAGGTATTCCCATGGCTAGACCATGAGCCAGAGAAGCTCACCAGGCTGGATGCTACAGGCACAGTATATTTTCCTATTAGAAACCCCTTCCTTCAGCCACCAAAGGGGTAAGTGCTGTTTCCCCCACCCATCCAAGATGTGGGTCCAGGCTTGTCTTCTCACCGCAGAAGACCCAACCTGCAGCTGACATCTGTTGTGTTGGTAAGATGCAAAAACAAGATTACACAGAACACAGCGTCCTCCTGCAATTCATATGAATTCTGGGCCAAGGGTTGGAACATTTTTTCTTCATTATTCTCCCACTGCCTAGAGTAGCATTTTCCTCTATTAGTTGCTATTGCCTAGAACAGCATCTGGAACAAGTTAGGTAGCCAGAGGAGAGTAACAGACATGAGCTCAGTGTGTTCCCAAGACTTGATTTTCAGAGATACAACACACCTGCAGCTTTCAGCAAATTCATCACAGAGCTAAAGGGCTCAAAGGTATCCGAAAAAATCAAGCCCATGCTGATTAAACCCTCTTGGGAAGTATGCCACTGCTTTGTACACACCAGCTAAATGCTCAGGAGACTTAGGAACGTTTGCTCCAAGTATGGATTGCAGTATTTCAGCCTGGGAGGTGACAAAGACATGAATAACCTCAGCAAGATCCACATCCGAGAAGGATGTTCACAAATTCCTGGCTAGCAACAGATGGAAAAAACAAAGGCATGGAACCACAGCTGTTCCTTTTCTGAAATGGTGAAGGGCCCAAGAGGACGGCTGAGCTACAAACTCCAGCAGAAGTGAGGGGCACACCCTCCCTCCTCCCTCCAGAGGTGTAGGCACTCATTCCATCCCTGCAGACAAACAGGCTCTGCCCACCAGCTACGCATGTCACTGCTGCTCAGAAGCAAATCTCTTCAACACAGACAAAACACGAAAGAGACTGGATTGCAGAACAGGTACCTGCCTCGTGTGCATTATCACGAACATCCCCAAACTAGGTGAGAAGAAAACAGCAATGAGGGACTCAAGTTGTCCTAAGACTGTGGGGTTTAGCACTTTTTAATCCCTCTCCCAGTATCCTTATGCATTCATTTATCTGGAACAGCAAAAATTGCCACATATTCCTGAAGTTAAAAACTTCCACGGAGGAAGAAATCTGTATTAAATACCACCCTGTGCCATCAGTCAGTGCTCAGCTCTGACATCTTCACACTAACAAGAAGGTTCCTGCTGTCAACAGGAGATACTCAAAACAGCAGTGCCTCAAGAGGAGAGCAGAATGAAGACTGGGCTATGCCACTGCCTCCAGATGCATAGCCCTGAACTCCTGGATATTGGAATTTTGCAGATTCTATCTCAAGAGCAAAACAAAAGCCCAAACAGAAAAACAAGTGGAATAGTTCCTTAGGTTGTTTTCTTTTTTCTCCTCCACCAGCAGAAAAAAAGCCAGAACTGACTTCAATTTATAATTTTAGGTTTGAGGGTTGTTTCTTTTCTTTTCCAAACTGAGGCTCTGTGTTTCAATATAGCAATTTTTACAAGATGTTTCCTGCCTCCCATCAGTCACCCAGCTCTTGATCTTAACTGATGGGGAAGTAACAAGACACATACATTCCTTATTACACTACAAGATGCTTAAAGCTCCGTCTGTGACATATTGAGCTGATATTGTCTTAGTAAACAGTGCATTTCTGCCTTTCAGAGCTTTTCAGTTTCAACGTAAGAATTCCTACTGAAGGCTTAATGCATACACTTGTAAACTGACAGATCAAACAGTGCTAACGCTTGATGCAACATAATTACTTCTGCTACAGAAAGCCCTGTTGGAAATGAGTAACCATGTTTAAAAAAAAAAAAACAAAAGAAAGAAAACAACCCCTGCTTTGCCTAGTCCTTCAGTCTTGCCTCCTTGACTTTATACTACTTTCCAAACAGCGAAGTGCTTGACCAAAGAATTAACTGCAGAGACAGAAACAGTAACCAAAACCCACCTAGGGTTGTCCATAAGAAGCCACGTGAGGCCTGAACTCACCTATTCAGTAGTAAAACTCTGAGTAAACGTCTGCAAAAACCCTGGTTCAGACAAAGAAAAAGAGATTTGCCATCAAA
>VYZQ01048726.1:15535-28254 GCA_013400655.1 Mystacornis crossleyi | reverse complement strand
GTGTCACGGTGTGGGGGAGCACGAGAACAGCCACAAACACAAAAAAAAAAAAAAAAAAAAAAAACCCAAAAAAAACCCCACCAAAAAAACCAACCCCAAACTCAACCCCCAAACCATTTAAACTGTTTTACCTTCATTCAAATAGAAGATAAAATAGATTTGAAACTCTGACAGTTGTAAAGTGGAATTGAAGTCCTTTGGCCAGCTCTTTTTATCTGTTGAAATCATGTAGCAAAAAATGTAGCCACCCCTGATATATGTGCATATTAGGGTGGGCACTCAGTGTTTGAAATACAGTGTAAGGAATTGCTCACAGCACATTAAGAATGCTCAGCAATGTGCAGTTTTAGGGTTGCACTTTATGCTGTAAGACACATTGTGCTGTTAGCAATCCTTTTTCTCTCACTAAGCACACATTACTTGAGTTTTCTAGTTGAGCATACACCTAAACGACTTTTTACTTTTTTTTGAAGAGGGCCATAAATTGTCATCAAAGACAGGGGGCTCAAATCAGCTGTTATTTAAAGACTATCTGGTTGTTCTCAAAATCCTATGTCATCCTTACATCAATATCCTTATAGAAAAGCAGGAATTTGGGGGATATAAACCTACAAACCCAATTAAAAATTATTACATGCATTTTGCATGTTGAAGGTAGTGTGGGGGTTTTAAAGAAAAATTCTGTCTCGTGGGGGTTTTGTGTGACCTTTCTTAATTTTCTTAGTTTGTTTTCAAAGATGATTGCTGTTCATCCACTTTTTCCAAAAAGAAATAGTGATAGCTGCCTCCACTTTGCTATGTACTCTCTTTTGCTTCCTTTACAGGGGATTGATCCACCTGTTCATTAAAAAGGGGAAAAACCCAACTTTGGGGAGTGCTTGTCAAGTAGGAAAGTTGCATAGTGATATGACTCTGCCTGTGTGTGAGAGAGAAATCAAATAAAATCCAGAGCTGAAAAACTAATTCACTGTATGCAGCAGAGAAAAAAAATCATGCTGAAGTCCTGAGCTAACTCACATAATGCTTTCAGGAATCAGAAAAATGACACTGTCAAAACACAACATTAGTTTTCAGAAGCCTCCAGGCAAAATTTTATTTATTTAAAGTTAGCTCCTATTTTAATAACAAAAAAGTGGCAGCATATTCTACATCAAAGAAAAAACTTTTCCTAATGTTTTCATTCCTCTTGTGAAGTACTGGAGTTGAAGTAGTGGAGCTGTCTTTCTCTAAATAATTACTTGAGTGGCAGGATCTCAACCTGAGAAAGCTTTTTGTCTGCACTGGGGACTGTGGCATAAAGAGAATCACATTTGGCTTGCCTCATCTGAGCTACAGAACGAGATACTCAAGACTTTCAGTATTTAAACAGTTAGTTTTAAACAAGATCCATAAGAATGAAGATGAGTCCTGAATCAACATCTTGGTGCACTGTAGCACTTTGATCAAGGAGGACTACAGATGGGAAGCACATTTATGGGCTACAGCTCTCCAGTCAAGACCTATTAACCACATTCCTTGTGGCAGTACCCAGGAGAAATGTCCCTTAACAGCAGGATGGCACACAGCTGGTGGCTTCTCTTGCATATTACCCTCATTTCAGGCATCCTCACCTTCAGACCCAGACCTAAGAGCAGTCAAAGCATTTACCATTTTACATCTCGTTGAAGGGATGAGAGATGCATTTTAAAGTTCATTTCTGGATTTCTTTCCCGGCAACTCTATTTATTCCTCTTTGTTCTTCATTCATTAATCTTTTATACTTAGGACTACTAGTAGTGAGAAGGCAGTCCAGGGTCCTTTCCTTCAAAGACATCCCATAAATAAAGAATAAACCCCTTAGGTCCCTAGACCTGTTGTTTGCTATTTTAGCTTGATTTCCCCACCACTTCCTAGTAGTACCATTCCTTTGGCAATAACTTCTTGTCTGTGTTTCCTTTCTATTATTTCATATCCTTTAACACCTCCTGCTTTGAACCTTAACAGATCCAGCTTTGGAGCTGTGGTAATTTGGTTCAGTTACAAAAGGCTCTACATTTGCATGTATCTGGGTCTTGCTGCGGAACGGTTGGGTATGCGTGGGAGTAGGACTGAACTTTGTTGCAGTGAGATAACTTTTACATCTGAGAAATGTATTTCTTCCTTCTGGGCCCCTGGTCTTTCAGAAGCAATGAAATAAACTAATGTCAAGGCAGCTCCCAACAAACCCGTGGGAACTGGCGAAGGAGAAGCAATGCTTGCATGAGCTTGCACCCCTAATGCAATGGCACAACTTCTGTCTCAGAAAAATGATTTCTTTCTTGTAAAGTGAGGGTATGGCAATAACGTGATGTGTGAAGGATGTTATGGTAAGACAGTACTGTCAACAGCTGCCGGTAGCAGGAGTTGCAGAAAGACAATAGAGACAGAGCACAGAAGAGACATTTTTCCCGTTTATCATGGCAAAATCTAAAGTAGAACAAGTCTTCTCATGAGTAACAGAAAGTAGTGACTCTGGCTGCCAGGTCGGGCCTTTGAGGTTGAAAACTGCTTCTTCTGCCAAAGCAAATACCCCTACTTGGGTACTGTGGAGAATGAAGGAGCACTGCTCCCAGCAGCATAATCCGAGACCTGCCTACACTCACGCTGTGCAGGGGAGAGGCCCCCAGCACGTGTGTGGCTGTCCCAGTGATGGCCCAAGAAAATTTTATGTGATGGACTTGTAAAGCACTTCAGGATCATCAGGGATGAATCATGCTGTAAAATGTATCATTAATGTTACTAGATGTATGATAGACTTCTGTGATCTGAGACTGCTGCAGGCAGTGTGCTGGGAGAAAAGCTTTCCAGATTGTGCTCATGCAAATTTCTGTCTGTGATCACATTCGTTCTGGATCCCACTACAACATTACTTTCACACTCCTGTGTGCTGCTCACTCAGTCTAAACTTTTTGTTATTGCAGGTTGTATGACTACAACATAGCATCCCTTTGCCAACACCTTTACAAGGGTGAGAAAACACACAAATATGGAAATAAAGGCACAAGAAATCTAATGGATATGCTTAAACTTTCCCAGGAAAGGAGTGGTGTGATCCTAACCTTTGCCTCGTGACTTGAACACATGCCCTAACAGGTTACTAGATGGGAGTAGCTGTCAATTTGTTCATGGCATTTAGTTCAGCTTGTCTTTTTGTTCTGAATCATTATTTTATTCTGAACTGGGGATCTTTATAATTCAGAGAAGAATTTCTGAAAGCTGGGAAAAGCAAATGTGAAATCTGACCTATTTTGAGTCCATCCTGTTTGTACTGGGCACAGTAAGTCTCATCAACCTTGTTAAATTGTGCAAACAGTATTTTGAAATGATTTAGGATCGATACAGTCACAAAATAGCCATATAATAGGAGATGGAGGATGAACAGACATATCCAAAAATGTTTTTTAAACACTGCAAGTGAAATGGAGAGCCAAAGCAATGGCAAGGAGACCTAGGGCTAGTGATACATCCTGTGAGAAGAGCCTCAGAACAACCCGACTGTTTGGGAATGTAGGGAAAAAGCAGGCAGTGCTCTAAAAAATGAGAAAAGCGGGAAATCACAGGCAAATCCTAGTCATGAATTAATCCAACAGAAGTCAAATCCAAGAAATTGTGAGCAGTGAATCATCAGTAAAAGGGCACTTGCATGTAACATATGAGTTCAATTCACAGGTACCCAGTCTGTTTTTTAAAATTAAAATTTAAAATAGGTCAAAAATATTCAGTGTTCAGATGAAAGTTGAAAATAAGAAGCTTTCAAGATCTCAAGTCTGTATTTTGAATGTTTGTCTAATACATCAACACAGGCTGGCTTGCCAGAAATATTAAAATACAAGTAAAAAGATCATAAATTAGTAAATTGTCAAGTATTCTTAATATGTATTGTCAATGCCAGACATTTATAATAGTAAAAGCAGGTTACTTAAATAGTAAGTGCCAGTTAGTACTCAGAGAGCTCAGAACAGTTTTACTTTAATACATAGAACAAACTAGGTTTGCTTCAGCAAACCCATCCTGAAAGAAATAACAAGGATTTAACTTGGACACATGAAAAGTTTCTGTATTTTAGGATTTCAGTGTTCATTTAGAGAAGTATTACACCATGCACTAGAAATCTTCTATTAAACCAATGCATTCATTTATTTGAAATAAAATTTTTATTCAATCACTCTATTTTGATAGACTAGACTCTGCACATAGACAGGAGATAATGGATTGAACAGGATGTCCTTGAAGGAGAAGAGCCGCTTCAGATTACCTTTCTAATACTCAGGAGACATCCTGCTTCCAGTGCTCATCAGCCTTCTGAAGGCTAAGAGGAAAGATGCACCCATGCTACCTGGTGTAACAAATCAGCTCCTGAATTACCTAACTGTAAAACTCATGGGGAAAAAAATTAAATAATCTCTGCTTAAAATATCTCAATGTCATTTCAAAATCTATTTAGGAAGATCAGCTCTGGTACTTTTATAGCAGCTTAGCCATGTGCATTGTAAAGGCTCACTGGTACTGTTGCCATCACTGCATTTTGAAATGAGTACAGCACAAAGTTACTAAATCAGTTTTGGCCTTACAGTGCCATTTGGTCATACTTTCAAGCAATTAAAGAAATGATATACAGAGACTTTTAAAAGGAGGCAGGAGACGAAATTTTATGGACACAGAGAACTATAACAAGACATAGAGTACTTTTAGGAAAAAAAAGAAGCAGAGAAGATGTGCAAGACATATTCTAACACTTGTTAAGCAGAGAAACGAAAAATTAAAACCTTGGGTTACATTTTTAAAGACATTTTTCCACTCATTACCTAGCCCTTCTGTGTTCTGAGTGCTGGAATCAGTCAACTTTTTGTGTCATAATAAGCATACAAAACATTTTCCTGCAGGCTTAGTAAAAATCAGAGAAACAGAAAAATTTGTGTGCATACAAAGTTCTCAAAACCAGTGTCTTAGCACATATGGGAATTTGTAGTCTCAAGATTAAAACTTGCTGAGGTAATCACTCCACCAAGCTTGCTGTGAAAAAAATCCCCACAACAAAAAACCACAGCAAAACCCCTCTGCATCTATAAATTTTGAGTATTGCTGTCTTTCCCTCTTTTCACTAAACCATGCGTATGCATGTCTGTGTGTGTATGTCTGTACCCATCTCCCCCCTCACGTCTTCAGCTACCACTTTGTTACAAAGAATGTGAAAAACAGCTCTGCTGAAACATCTTATTCAGAGTAGGACCCAGTAATTCTGATGAAAGTACAGCATCATAAGGCAGATAAAATGGTGCTATTTCTCTCTATCATAAAAGTCTTAGCCCTCTCTATGGCACAATGCTTTACTCACCTACCTTGCATATCAATGTTGCACAAATGGCCTTGTTCATACTTAAAACAGCGTAGGCTGAGCTTATAGTTTTAGTCACTCACACCACTCAGAAACTGTTTGAAGCCTCTCTAGGAGAAGTCAGTAAACTATTCTTTTTTATGTATTCACAATTTAAACCTGCTGAAGTTCTATTTCTCTCTCTCAAAAAAGGAAAAGGTTTGCTTTCATTTGAGAGAAAAATAAAAAGATCACACTGTTTTTCAGACCAATGTAATCGGTTACCACTTCTCAATGTAGCTCTCTGGGAAAAAAAGCAGGCTTGTTTGAATCATGAATCTTGTAGGAAGACTTGCAGGAAAAGCTGGTTTCTTTAGGACCAAATATCCTGCCACCTTAAAATACCCAGTACAGTACAAAAGTTAAAATCAATGTGTTTCAGTATCTTTTTTAAACTCATGATGAAAAAAATGACTGCTATAGGAGACACAGTGAAACTTATGCCATCTCTTTGGTTTCCATATGCATCAATGAAAAAATAAGCCTCATCCTTATCTCTCTGAAAGTACATCTTCTCCTCTTCTTACAGTCCATTGTGTCTCTGGCCCATGGGCACCCCACACTGAGAGAAATAAAATACTGGTATTTCCAGGGAGAAGTGAGAAAATGATTTAGCCTTCTAAAAGAGTAGAATTCAAATAAAGCAGGCACATCCAGGTATTAACAAGTCCTTTTCTGATCGTGGGAAAGAGCAAGGATCAAATATGTGTAAGTCTAACCTAAAAATTATCCTGAATACTAATCAGCTAACGTATTGTTAACAGACTCATCCCTTTTTCCTTAAGAAATTTAACACAACCATGTATTTATACACTGTTATATAAAAAACTCTTTGCCTTGTCCCTTTCAAAAATATTTAAAGATCTGTGAAAAAAGTAATTCTTACTAGGGAAGATGGCAGCTCTGCTATATTATTGGAAGCAATAGTAAGGAACAGTAACATTGAGCAGTGTCTAATTTCAAATATTGATGAGCATAGTATGCTGGGCATGCAAAAGTTTGAGTGGAGGAAGATCCTCTTATCTTTAGTCTCTTGTTTTCTATCAGGTGCTGCCAAGTGCATTTCTGATAGTGGGTAAGAAAACTACACTGGAGTGCTAGGTCCACCTCTTAGTCACCTCAGTGTGAATGTCCTGCCATGAAGATGACTTCTGTGCCGGTATCTCACACACGTGCCGGTGGAAGGGAAGGATAACTGGAGTGCTGGTCTCCTAGCTCCAGTGCTCACACTCTGGAAGAGAAGCATTGAGAATATATAGATGGAGAATATAGGCAAGGCAAAGGTTTGATACTCATTCTTGAAGGTTTCATTTCTAGCCTTTGTCTGAAAGTAAGATTTTTCTGCAGTGTGTTACAGCTTCAAGCAAAGTCCAAAAGGCTTTCTTTTCTATACTGGCCTTATGTAATGAGTAAAATATCAGTGACAATGGAATTGACAGGAGCTTCACCTGTGAGTCTGAGCCTGTTTTTAGTGAAAGCAGTGGTAAAACTCCTGTTGATTTTCTGGAGAAAACTGAAGCCCTGGGTCTGTGGTAGCTCTGAATATTGTAGCTGGTAGCTACCTGAATGTTGGTAGCTTTTTAATAAGAGCTGTCTACCAGGTGTAAAACACAAAAATACACCTGGGTCAGAAAGCAGGATGGCAAATCCTACTGTCTGGCCATTGTTTCCGTTATTTGTTTCAGTAAAATGTGCATGCTAAATACTACTCTGAATAATTCTTCCCTGGTGCTAGAAAATGGTTAAAATCTGGCCACAAATAAAGTTTTAACTGAGCTGTCTTGAAGTGACTAAATTCAACATAGAACTGAAAGGAGTCCAATCCTTAAAACAGTATTGGAGGTAATATTCTGGTTTCACCTCTATCCAAATGATCTAAAGTTATAATCGGTGTATTGCAACCAGGCCTAAATATATCAAACAAAGAACCAATGTGATCAGACCAACTGCATCTCCAAAAAGTCACCTGCTATAACCTGCAGGCATCTAAAAGTAAGGCAGAAAAAAGCACACTATATTTAAAAGAAACCTTTATTTTTCATACAAATCTGACTGTCACATATCATGAGGCATCATTAACAAGATAATATGACTTTGCTTAAATCAAACAATAGTTCTTCACCAAAGTATCCAACAGAGTTAGTATTGATCGTTTTCTTTGTTCGCTCCTGGATGGAATGTATGTGTAATTTGATATCAACTCATCTCCTTTAAACTGCTAGCTTAGCCAGCATGTTATGTGAATAACATCTCTGCCAGGTAAATCCACCACAGGTACTAAAATCAGAGCTGGGGTCTTCTCTTCCAAATATTTTTCAAGGTATTCTTGCAGTCCTAAAATAGAAACAAAACAATTAATGAATCCCCTTTGTCTTATTGTGTCCTACCTCTTACAAGTGATTTCTAAATACTTTTCTGAAAATTATTGTGGAGTAAAAACTATCAAAAGGAAGTGAAATGCAACTCTTAAGTTTTCACTTTACATAGAAGGAAGATCTCCCATCTCATTTTTGACTAATTTGAGATTAACTTTAGATGTCACCTAAGGCCAGAATTTAGCAAAACAGTTAAATATATANAACAGTTAACTATATATTGCTCAACTGCAAATGAGTGAGTGGTCTGTTGATTACAGATACAGAGAGCTGAACTAGAGCAGGTAGTAAAAATAACAAAAGGCCAGTTGAAATTCAGTTCTTGGTCATTTTTGATATTTGGATGATCAGCACATAGTTGTCTGTAAATGAAACTCTTCTCTCAAGTCTCATTGTGGCGCATGGGCCATTTTAAAAAACGTTATGAACTTAATGTCAATTTGTAATCAGTGGATGAATGCCATCTTGAAAACATAATGGAGGAAGTCCAGGAATGGCAACATATATGACTGAGTATCTGGAATTACAGTGAGATTCAAACTGCTAAAAATACAGACTGGCTACGAGAAGCTTTAAAAGGACTGGTATGTGTGGCAGAAGTTTGCAAATTTAAAAGTCCATTATGGGAACAGACTTAATAATTGAGAAGATCTAATTAGAATACAGAAGAAAAGTAAAGAATGGAAAATTTAAACTTGGCATCAAGACATTTTTGGTCGTGCTCAGTCTCAGTGAACATGCTGGAAATCAAGCCACAAAGAACCGTAAACAAAACTACCGAAAATCCGGTGAATGATCCAGAAAAGACAGTTTCCTAATGATAAGGTATAGTCTGCATAGGTTCTCGTTTCAATAACTTATTTCTGTCAGCAGCTTCTGGGATTATGGCAATTCTTTATAACACTGAGCGATCTTGGCTAGAAAGGGTGTAAAGAGGGCAGAACTTGCAGACTGTCAGAGCTTTTTTTTTGGCGTCACTGCCTGTGAAACTGCGAATAAGCAGTTCAGTCGAAGTGTTACCTCATCCAGGATAAAACAGGAATTTTGCAATTGTACTCACTGAAGCCAAAACTCCTCTCTTTTTATCTGGCAGCAGCAGCATAAATTAATATAATAATGGAAATGCTGCCTACAAAATATTGCAAAGACAGTACCAGTCTTCTGAATTTCTGCTGGCGTCCTTTTATATTAGCATCATTGACACTGGAGGTGAAGACAGACAAGGGTGAGCCAAAGATCAACAGTCATCTCAAAGGTCAAAGGACTTCATCTGGTGTGTAAAAGGAACTCATTCTCTATATTACAGATATTCAGCAGTGACCTCCAATTAACTATCAACTAGCATTTTTCTTCTAAAATTTGACTTCAGAAAACTTTATGGCTATGCTGACTCAGAATGCATTAAGTGGAAGGCGGGTAAAGGCAAGTCACCTCAAATCACTGATTCCATCCTATTAAAATTACATTTCCTTTTTTTCATCCATTAAAATTGTGAAAATACAATTTTAGACTTCAGTGTTTTTTCACAGGCTTAAAAGTGCTAAAAGCTACCAGAACAAGTCCAGGTATTCCTTTTAAAGGGAGAATTTGAAAGTGGGGCTATCTGGAAATAGAACTCCATTCTTTTGTGGGTTTAAGGTGGCCAAAATAGCCATAAATATTTACATTTGAACATGCTCTTGGACTTGCTTGCCAACCAGGAGACACTATCTTTCCTAAAGACCAGTGCCTTTTCTATTGCCAGTGCCTACATGCATAAATGAAATATGGATAAAAATATGGGTCATATGCCTCTAAATATTTTACTGCACTTAGAAATCAATTAGTTTGATATGAAAGCAGTGCAACTTAGACGTGCATCTTTAAACACTTAAAAATTGTAGGTAAAAATCTGCTCATGCAAACTTCCCCTGAAAACCAGACTAGGTCTTCTAAAACAGTAAAACTGTATTCTAAGGTTTTACTGAAGACAATGCACAATTATTACATCTGTGGAAACCTGTGCAATTGTAACAAAATAAAAAATTTGACAGCTATATATTTTACCTGCTATAATAAGTGACTCTAAATTCCAATATTAACTGTATATTTTTAATGATGGGAAATTAATAAAGACACTCTTTTTTTCACTCCTTCAAAATATGCTTTTAGATAAATAAGAGCCTCAGCCATGAGTGTTTTCTGAGTACGTAACTCTTTGTTTGAATACAAAGATTTCAAAAATGTCTTTCCTTTATATCACACATAGAAATGCTTGCTCAGTTGTGTGCCATACTTATAAAAGTTGATTTTAAAAGTGAAAACAAGTAAAGGACAGAGGGTTACAGTGAGTGTGTTTACTGGAGCTTTAATGGGAGCTATAGATGACTGATGTCAGTCTTAAAGTTATTTAAACTGCCCTGTCACAGAATGTGTAAGTACGAGCAAAATCAGCTGATTATCAAGCAAGTGACAAACAAGTGATGTGCACTGTGGATGTTTTCAAATCCTGTGACAGTCCACATTAATTATGCTAGCCACGTTGCAGCACACTTGCAGTTTTATGGAGAGCAGCCAGGGACTCCTGAGGTAACAGAAGTCAACAGGGAAACATCAGGGAAATATCTCAAAGAAATTAAGGAGTGTTCCTGTAGGAAGCTGACACAGCTGACAGCCCAGCTGAGGTGCCTTTACACCAATGCATGCAGCATGGTGTAAACAGGAAGAGTTGGAAGACACCATTGCTGCTGGAAATGTTGTGTCCTTGTTCCCATTACAACACAGCTCAAGGTGGGGCCATGGGAATCTCATGAGGTTTAACAAGACCAAGTGCAGGTGCTGAACCTGGGTCAGGACAACCCCCAGTATCAGCACAGGCTGGGGATGAACAGATGGAGAGCAGCCCTGCCCAAAAAGACTTGGGGGTGCTGCTGGGTGAGAGGCTGGACACGACCCAGCCAGGGGCACTCCCAGCCCAGAGAGCCAAGTGTGTCCTGGGCTGCACCCAAAGCAGCGTGGCCAGCAGGGAGAGGGAGGGGATTCTGCCCCTCTGCTCTGCTCTGGTGAGACCCCACCTGCAGTGCTGCATCCAGCTCTGGGGTGCCAGCACAGGAAGGACATGGACCTGCTGCAGCCAGTCCAGAGGAGGGCCTTGAAGATTAGAGGGATGGAGAACCTCTCCTGTGAGGAAAGGCTGAGAAAATTGGGATTGTTCAGCCTGGGAAAGAGAAGGCTTCAGGGTGACATAACTGGAGCCTTCCAGTACCTGAAGGGAGCCTACAAGAAAGATGGAGAGGGACTTTTTACAAGGGCATGTAGTGATAGGACAAGGGGGAATGGCTTCAAATTGAAGGAGAGTAGGTTTAGGTTAGATATTAGAAAGAAATTCTTTACTGTGAGTGTGGTGAGGCACTGGAACAGGTTGCCCAGAGAAACTGTGGATGCCCCAGCCTTGGAAGTGTTTCTGGCCAGGTCGGAATGGAGATCAGGGCAATCTGGTCTAGTGAAACATGTCCCTGCCCTATGTGGGGGGTTTGGAACTGGATGATCTTTAAGGTCCCTTCCAACCAAAGCCATCCTATGATTCTATGACTGTAAGTACATGAATTTGCTGAAAACAGGTGAACTTCATCCTGCAAGATGCATCCCCCTGCTCCCAAATGATCCACAGAAGTTCAGGGGGCAGGTTCCATGTGAAGTGTCTTCCTGCACTGCTATGCTTTTTTCCTCTTTTCACCTGGGTACAGCTGAGGAATATGGACATAACTAAAACTTAAAAAAGAACAAAATTTGTTCAATGTCTTCTGGCATTACCGTCTATTTCTGCTATTCCTCTGTAAAGACAGGATACTGAAATAATAATTTGATGATCTCTTATGCTGACTTAGCAGCCCTTCTACATAATATGGCACAAACTAAGCCTGTAAGCTATTTTTTTTAAAGGTGCTCTTCATACTAGGTAGAAAAATGTCCTGAGAGCTCCTAATGGGTCATTCCAAATGATTAGGACCGTGATTCTTACATCTTTGCTGTCATTGGCCTCAGCAGGATTTAGGCAGTATCAGGTGAGGCCACAAAATCCACTTAATTTTCAAAATCAGGTCCCTGTTATTGTTGCCATACTCTTGCTTCACTGTATATCTGCAGGGGAGTAGTAATCTAATAGCTCATATGAAAAAGGAAAATGGTAGCAAAAAGGAAGATCACATTTAGCCCAGTACATAAAAAATCACTTTCATATTACAACTACTATCTTTCCTTCACTTTTTAACCAAAAGATATTTTTACATTGCTTAGAGCAGGTTCTTAAATCCCTGAGCTAATAAAACTCCATTGCTCCTGCAGCAGAGATCTGACATGCAGCATGTACTTTGAAAAGATGCATCACAGGGGATCAGGTTCCTAACAGCTGACTAAGAGTTCCAGTCCCAAAAGATCTGCCCCTGGTGCGCAGAACACTTAACCCTTCGACCAGTACCAACATGACTATTCACAAATTATTGATGTCCCTAAATCCCTGGCAGATTGCAGACAGTTCTTGTCTCCCTTGAAGCCAAAGCATATGGTCACTAATGAGATGGATTAAAAATACATATACACATTCAGGGCTTTGTCACATGAATGTAAAGCCACAGAAATGTTAGAAGGTGATTGAACTGGACTGAACACTGTTAAATACATGATTAGCTTGTTATGGATCATTTCCATTGATCTATATACAATTTCACAGCATAGTTTAATTAAAGCTGTCTGGAACAATCCTCTGCCTTAAATGATCAGGCAGTGCAATGAAAAGGTGAAACACGAGGAACTGGAGATGTCCCTGCCTTTCTTTAACATCCAGCTGACCGTCTCTGTGGTGTACAACCACAGCAAGAACGGAAACTGTGCTTTAAAATATTGTCTGTTTTTACAGTCCAGGGATTTTCTCACATTTTTCTTAATATAAAATGATGTAGTGGAATATAAGATTT
>VYZQ01048724.1:20760-30798 GCA_013400655.1 Mystacornis crossleyi | reverse complement strand
TTATGATAATTCTGCTTAGCCATTCTCTCACTCACTAATTCACTACCTTGACAGTCCAAAATTCTGTGGAACTACTTGCCAGCTAAGGTGAGAAAGTTTATCACAGGTTTTTGCACAGGCAGTTCTGGATCTTCAATGAGATAAGGACAAATTAATCTAGCCTATATTTAGATTCGCTGTTAGGGTAATGTGGATTTTCTTTAAATTCCTCATACTATAAAGAGCTTTAGGTAGCCAGCTTTTTAAGAAATTTGTTCAGTAAGGATTCCACACAAGTCAGTAGATCTACAAAGGGTGAAATTTGACTTCAGGTGCTGGCCAGAATTTCTTGCAAAGTTATGGAGATACCCATGGAGTAATGAATTCTCTCTGTGGCTTGAACTGCTTTTCTACCACTGCGTTTAGTTTTGACTTTAAAGCCAAATCTCATCATGTTTGCTTCTTCCTCCTGTTTTTAGTGAATGCCACTTGCTTGGCCCTTGCTACAGCCTGTCTTTTTATAGTGATTGACAGAGCTATTGGTCACATTTGTGGCCCTTCTCTTAAAGGATTCTGAGGAGCAGCAATTTTCATTCTCCTGCTTTTGTTATGGCTCTGGCTACAGCATCCAGATTGACTGGGTGGAGGAGACTCATGCATTGTCAAGCCAAGCAACTGTGACTGTGGTTTTGCCCTAGTACAGCTGTCTGAGTATTAAAAAGGATGTTATGCACATTTATGGTTGAACTGTCTACTTATTCCTCACATAGATGCAGAGTTATTTTGCTTCTCTCATAATTATGTGCCCTTCAATATAGAGAGAGCTACAACCCTCCTTATTTTTAAAAATGATGGGTTAATCATTAAGAAGAATGTAAGATGTGGGTTTGGAAACAGCCCATCTGCCAATAGGCTTTTAACTTTTAGCCTTAGCTTTCCCTGTGTCTTTAGCCAAACAATTTTAGTATCCCACCTCAGTGGGCCTTATCTGTAAAAGAAGAATTCGTTACCTCTGCATTTCAAAGGAATGTTGTAAGGATTAATTTGCTACGCTTTCTGTTGAATGTTTTGGAAAATGATAGATGCTAAGTAAGTATTATTGTTTCTAAAACATTTTGTTTTGTGAATTTTCTCTGAAATACAGCATTTTTATGCTAGGAATATTTATATTGTGGACATTTTTCTTAAAACAACATGCATTTAATTTGCCTCTGTGAAGCACTATATAATATGAACTTTATTAATAAATTGCTCAAAGTATTACAGACAAAAGATTGAATTCAGAAACCCTCCGTATCTTACAGTCCCCTGAAATGCCTTGTTATTTAGCAATACTTAATCAAATTAATCTGCAATAAATCTCTCTGTGTCATTAAAATTCTGCTAGGCATTCACATTATTTCTAGGGACTTTGAAGTAGACAAGGTTTTGGATTTACTGGGTTTGGGGCATTTTTTATGNGTCCCCTGAAATGCCTTGTTATTTAGCAATACTTAATCAAATTAATCTGCAGTAAATCTCTCTGTGTCATAAAATTCTGCTAGGCATTCACATTATTTCTAGGGACTTTGAAGTAGACAAGGTTTTGGATTTACTGGGTTTGGGGCATTTTGTATGTGTTATATTGAGGAAAGAAAAAATAATTCGATAGACGTTTCACAGAGATACAGCATTAAAAACAAGTCTGTAAAACTAGAATAATGTATTGCTGTCTCTGTTTCACATTTACATTCTGCTTGACACAAGATAGCTTTGCCCATTTCCCACTTTGATAGGTCTTAAAGCTTTTTTACAATTTTGATGAAATTAGATTTTTTTCATATTTATCTCTACCATGCAGAAACAAAAGGCAGTTGGTTCGGACACACTGTACTGAATTCAGTGAACCTGGTGGAGCTGCACCAAGGATTGATGGCTACCCAGAATGTTCAGACTTTCTGTGTGGAGCACAGCACACAACTTCAGGGTTTCTCATGGAATCCCAGCTCCCCAAGTCACGTGAACATGCTAGAATCACAACTGTTTAATGAGGTTTATTTTTAAAGCACAGAAAGTACAAAAATAGACCAACCACACATAGCAAATCAAAGAAGAGTTGTACAGAATGCTCTTCTATATTTATTAATGGGTTTAAAATACTAAAATCTAAGATCTGGAGGGTTTTCTTTCAGACTGCACATGATGAAACTAGCAAGAAAAAGCTTCTGATTCTTCAGTAAATATTGATCGCCTTAATGAGAGTCCACCATGCATTTCTGAGCTGTTGTTATAAGCAACTAACCTGGATCACAACCTAGATGAGGCTGGAGACTGAAAAATTCAGTTGAGGGGAGAACTCTTTACTGGAGCAGACAAGCATAGACAGTTCAAGATGAAACTGGGTGATGCTTTGTGTCAGGTTACCAAGAATGTTCATGAGATGACCATTAGGTGTTGCTTTCCTAAACTGTTCACAGTAGCACCAGTCCGCTTGACTAGCTGCTTCCCATTCAGCTAGTGATTTATAGCGGGTAACTGTGGTACACACTGCCGTCTTTTTCACAAGACAGGTAATAGATTTTGATTCAGATCTCCATTGGATGGACTTTACTCTGGGTTTAAGCTCCCCTTTTTGTCTTTGTTGGAAAGGTTTCTGTTGAAAAATGAGATACTAAGTTAAACGAGTACTAGATGTCCCTTCCAGAGGCTAATAGTTTTAGGCCAGTAAAGTCACAGAAATCAGTATATTGTCAGCTTTCTGCTTTATACCTTTTCATACATGCCAGTTTTCATTCAGATTAGAGTCCAACACCAAATCCATCCCATCACTGAATATCCCCTGAGTTTGGGGACTCCCACATGAAACTATTCAGCAACCCAAGTGGACTTCAGCATTTTTTTTCTGTTTTTATTGTGAATGTTCATTTCCTGTAGGGTTCTTTGCCGGGGATAAGTGGAATGGGTAAGGGAGGGACAGCTTGCTGAAGAGACAAGAGTGTCAGCATGATGTCATACCCAAAGTGGAAAGGTTTTCAGAGAGAAAAAAAGATGCAGCAATCCCAAGAGACAGCCAGGCCCCTGCTTATTTGTTGTGTGCTGGGAGATCAGCCCACATTTGTATCACTGTGTCCACAAACATCACCAGCTTAGAAAGAGCAAAAAACCTCACATAAATGGCAGGGCCAGGTACGTGCCTTTTCTTCCAGTAGCACCTCTTTTTCCTGAGCTTATTTTCCAGTGCATGATATTAAACTATTAGAGAGCACCCAAAGGAGGGAAACAAGGAGGGTGAAGGGCCTTGAGGGGAAGTTCTGTGAGGAGTGGCTGAGGTCACTTGGTCTGTTCAGCCTGGAGGAGACTGAGGGGAGACCTCGCGAGGGGAAGAGGAAGCGCAGACACTGATCTCTTCCCTGTGGTGCCCAGTGACAGGACCCGAGGGAATGGCCTGAAGTTGTGTCAGGGAAGGTCTATGCTGAGTATCAGGAAAAGGTTCTTCACCTTGGGCACTGGAACAGGCTCCCCAGGGAAAGTGGTCACAGCGCCAAGCCTGACAGAGTTCAAGAAGCATTTGGACAATGCTCTCAGGCACATGGGGTGATTCTTGGGGTGTCCTGTGCGGGGCCAGGAGTTGGAGTCACTGATCCTTGTGGATCCTTTCCAACTCAGCATATCCTGTGATTCTCTGCTGTCAGCCACCCCTCAGCTCCCTCCTCAGTGAGGATGGCAGTACATAGGGATTAGGGGGGCACTTTGGAAAGCTGAAAGATTTGTATTTGAAAGTGCTTCAGGCTGGATTGGATCAGAAGGAAAGTTTCAGAAGGACACATACCACAGATTTGAGGAGCTGCCCATTCCCACTGTGGGTCTGCACACCTCTGTCAGTCCCTCTTCCATCAAGATTCTGGTCTTTGGCTGGCTCTTGCATGCATTTTGGCAGCATCAGTAATAGCCTTGACCATAAGGAGAATTACAAACAAGAGCTGTGTTATGCAGGAACTTGCCTGCAGAGACAGGGCTGCTGGTAGCAATACATATTTGGTGTGGGGCACGGGGGAAGGGAAATGCTGGGGAAAAAAGAAGTAGCAATTACACAAATCTGGTACATTACACCGTTTAAATCAGTGAAGTGGTAAAAATGAAACTGGCTACCTCATTACACAACTTAAATAGAAAGAAAACAAATAATAAGCAAAACTCTGGTTAGGAAAGAAATATTACAGGCAATTTGTGAAAGAAGTTGAAAGTCATCTAGAAGCAGTTTATCAACTGAAGCAAGAAAGCATATCTGTTCCTGAGGATTTAGGGGGCCCTAAGGAATATGTCTAACCACATGGACAGCATCCACCAGAAATGGGCATCTTTTTATTGGGCCTCACATCCTAGCAGCACACCTGGCCGTGCAGATGGGACGTCCAAGCCATTAGCTGCAGAGTCTCTCATTATGCACCACTTAGATGCACCACAGCAATGAATAAAATGCTCCTTAAGCTTAGTCAGGGCAGATGAAGAACCATCTTGGGCTAGGTTTTAAATCAAGTGCAGATTTCCTTGTTGATCCCACCATGACAAAGTCCAAGAGCTCCCTGTGCTTCACTTGCATTTATAAACAACACCATTCTAATTTTTTTGTGTCCTGCACGATACTTTGCCAGACATTATCATGGAGCTGGTCTAACCCAAAATCTAATATCCAAATATTTTCATCATATTCCTTTAAACTTTATGAAACTCTGAAATGTCCTCCTTTGACTCTTATGTATTGAACCTGAATTTGAATTTTAAATTTTCCACTGTTTTGTTACTATTGAAACTGTTGGTCCCCCAAATCTGATATACTCACATTCATACATATCTTCCTCTTCCCAGTACCCATTTCCTTCTTGAAGGCATGTTGCAACCTGTTTGCCTGCTTATTTTGAGCTCCATGTACTGATGGGTTCCTCTCAAACTTAGGTGAGGTTTACATTACTCCATAACTTATAGAGTTTTTCCATGACAGCAAGCCCTGGAAGAGTGCACACTGGGAGAGTTACAAGCTACTACTTGCACAGCGATAGTAGTTTCTTGTCATCATTTGGGTTTGTTTATCTCTCCACCTCATATGATTTCCAGATGAGCTTACCACACTTTGACTCCTCTAATAATGCTGCTGCAGCCATGTGACTGCCCGTCTGAGCAATTCCCTGCAGAAGGAGACAAAACTGCGTGTAACAAAGCTCAACAAACAGTGTTCAAAATGTGAACAAGTTGCAGTAGTATACGATACCATGCCATTTTGCCTGAAATCTCCTACTGGTGCCATAGCCATGTGGAGGCCTGATTTATGGCAGCAAGCTTAGTGATCTGCAGGGAAGAGCATGAGTGGGGAGGGAAAGCTAGCTGGACCTTTGGCTTGTTTCCTTGTCACCTTTCTCAGAGGTCTCAGTGAGGAGGTAGGAGTCCCTGCCTCATGGAGGTAAGGAGCAATCGCCTTCTGCACCACCAGGAAGCCCAAATCCATTCTGGCCATTCTGCAGTGGTGTAAGATAGAACGAAAAAGACAGAGCAGTTGGCATCAAATGTGCAGCAATCTGCTGAAGACCTTCTTGATTTATAGGTAGTATATGAGAGGAGGGGAAAGGGCAGATAAAACCCAATTGTTCCCATTTTACAAAAAGCCTTGCACTGTTTTCAGAACGGTTAATTGCATTGATTGTTCTGACCTCTGTATCTTCCTTTCATACGGGAGCTGGTCATTGAATTGCAACTTGTTTTTCGGCTGGCTGACGGCGGAGAAGGGGCTGTCTGGCACGGCAGGGCTGGATGGGTGTGTGTAGAGCATGTGCGTTTTCAGAGCATGACACTTAGGAAGGCTGTTGCTCAGTTGCCAAAAGCACAGCTGTTGCAGAGCGAGGAAGGGAGCCTGGCAGCAGCCTTGTAATCAGGTAGGCAAACGTGCAAACCATATGCTTATTCCTGCCTAATTTTATTGCTCAAAGTGGCAGTATTATTAGCAGGTAGTGTCTGGGTTCACAAAGTCCTCTTTTCTGCCGGTGGCAGTCAGGCGGGGTTGACGAGAGCAGCTGGGTGTGTTTGCCCAGAAGCCGGTATGTATGAATGAAGAGATCAATAGCTGCGCTAAAAATCAC
This sequence comes from Mystacornis crossleyi, assembly GCA_013400655.1. Classification (NCBI taxonomy): domain Eukaryota; kingdom Metazoa; phylum Chordata; class Aves; order Passeriformes; family Timaliidae; genus Mystacornis; species Mystacornis crossleyi. Next base: position 24,712 of record VYZQ01048724.1, on the reverse strand, counting down.
TGAGCCATCTGGGATTTACAGATAGAGGATTGATTTGCAAATCCTACTGAAACTGAGATCTGCAGTTACTGCTGAATAACAGCACAAGCAGCAGACATGGTGTAGAAAGTTATCTAGAAGACCTGAAATGGCCTAGTGGTACTTCTCTCAGCCCTCGATCACAAGGAAGCTCAGGAAAGGGTGAGAAAGTGCTGAGGTAGGGGGAAATTATGTTCTGCTGCTATTTTTTTTATTTTTAACTCTGTTGTTGACAGTGATATTGAAGGTATTGCAAGATGATAAAAAATGCAGCTATATTTTACCAGTGCCTGGTGGCTACCAAAATCAGTCTCTTTCCATCTGCATGAAAATGGGATAAGCCTGTAACCAAGCGGGAGAGGGGGAGAAAAAGGNTTCAGAAAGGTGCCGGAGGATGCACTTGGAAATGGAGTTTAGATTTTGAGGCAGTTTTATGCTTATTCTGTGCTCTGTGGTTATGCAGAACTACAGCAGCTGTCAGGCTGCAGAGAGGAGCTAGGAACAAACTGAGACCTGAGAATGGAAAGAAAATGTACAAAAAAAAACTTCTGCTGTAGGTGAAGAAAGCCACGCATTCATAGCAAAGACTGGTCATTCCTCTAGTACCTTTCAGCATGAATTTTAAGTGTGGAATTGGTCTTCCACTGATTAGCAGGGATATTTTCCTGGCTTACTTAGCACAAAGAAATTGAAGTATGGGAAGTGTCCTGTGGGCTTCTGGTTAAGCTGTTCTAAAACATGGCCAGGAAGAAAGAAGCTGCTTGCTGGCGTGGGGTGCTGTGATTATAGACCTGCGTTACAGTCAGGTCAGTAGATATGTATTCGTGGCCTAGAGCAACATGGGTACTCTGCTCTGCATATTTCTCTGCTGTCTTTTAAAGTGGACACAAACAGATGTTGAAACTCAGCTGTCCATGATGAAGCTAGACATCTAAAGACATCTGAGTGGGAAAATAGTAACATGTGGAGACTACAAAGGCTAAACAATTCTGCTGATGTTGTAGAAGTTTGGGAAAGAACTGGAAATGCAAACCAAACCCCCATCATTTTATCCACTAACGCATTCCAGTAAAGCAAAATAACAGCTTTTCTCTTTTTAGTGTTTTCTTTTTGTTCCCGGCAGGGCATGACCTTGACCTTAGGTTAGCCTAGATAGTTGCACTGTCCTGTGCTGTTCTAGTTTCTGTTTAAGAGGTGGTTATAGTGTTTATTTTATGGTGTTGTCTGTGTAAACCTGCATGTAAGAGGGGAAGATTTTAGTGGTGGGTAATGTAACCTCTGTTAAAAGTTTGTAAAATGTAGTATGTGATTATTGGCCCTCCCTAATAGTGCTATTGCTAACTTTGCTGCGTGCTCAGAGGTTTGTCAGTGTTAACAGTGTTTGCCAAATCTTTGAGTTTATTTCTCAGTGGAGGTAGCCACAGTAAAAAGACTTCAGGTAAAACATTGATGAGTGTAAGGCATCTTTCATATCTGTAGTTGTTCCTGGAATCATACAACAGATACAGTATTGTGGCTTTAACTAGCAGCAATCTAACTCCACTGCCCTTGCTGACGTGTTAGCAGAGCTACACTTCGTGCATTGGCCTTCCTAAGAAGCAGGGCTGGGTCTTTGTAACTCATTTCTGTTATTGAGACTGCAGCCCGGCTTTTTCTGCTCCCAAAATACAGACCATGGCCAGTTGAAATTAAGAAGCAGTTTGTCATGTCTTGGGCTGTAGCTACAGGAGAATGTCTCTTCTCCTGTGACCTAGACCACTGAATGTCATCTCTGCAGGGCAGTCTCTGCAGGTAGGTGCTAAAGGTTTTATTCGTCATTTCTGTAATGCCATTTCTCCATGATATTACAGGGAACATCTATGTAGTCAAATACATCACAGCTATCAAGAAAGCTCACTAGATAAGTCCTATATCACTACAGTATCTTTCAAAGATATTGAAGAAAAAAACTGTAATTCAGACGTCTTCTTACAAAATCTTTCTCTGTGTTCTGCAATCTCAGGAGATCAGAAGTAGAATGAACTGAAACGTCTTTCAGCATAGTCACACTTATTTCTATGCATTACCTCCTTGAGGGCAGTAAGAGTGAGGATTAGATAGGTAGGAAAGCACAGACCTATTAATTTTCATAAGGGTCGTCAGTTTTACTGAAGATTAGACTTTTAGTCTCTGAAGGTGTCATCATGCTTTATTGGATAAACGATCTGAAAATGAGAACTTTTCTGAGGAAACTCTATGTGATGGGTGACAAAGAAAGGAAATGGTCCAACACAGTCTTTCATATGTTGATTAGAAGAAAAATTCTGTCTCAACAGTGAAGCTAGGATTTGATATCTCAAATTGAAAAATGGTCTTGAACTTTGTTATTTTTGCCTTGATTTTCAAGCAATAGACTGCAATAGGTATGTGAGTAAAGTCCAGATTCCTCAAACTTTCTAAGCCTACCACTCTCAGCAGAACAGAACGTGTCTGGCATTTTTAACAGCCTATCAAGCTGATCAAGGAACAAATGTGTCTGTTAGAAATTCTGTGGTTTATTAACCTGAGAGGGCAAAACAAGCAAAAATACCCACAACAAACAAAACCAAATAAAACCCTAACCAAACAAACAAAAAACCCCAAACCAAAGAAAACAAAACAAAACAAAACAAAAAAAAACAAAACAAAACAAAAAAACTAAAACAACAAAACCCCACAAACAAACCCAAAAGACAACAACAAAAAAACCACAAACAAACCCAAAACACAAACAAACAAAAAACCCAAAACCAACCTAGAAAAATCTGTGGAAGTTTGTATTTTTGAAGTACAATGGCTAGGGGAAACATGAAATCCACTTACAAGTGAAGTGCAGAGCAAACTGTAGCTGCAGCTGTGACTTTGACCACCCTTGCAGCATTTCTGCCTCTAAGTAATTCTTGTTTCCCATAGTCTTGGTCTGATAGAACCATGTAAAATGTCTGTAAGAAATTGCAAACTGCACCTGGATTTCTGGTTCTCTTAATCAGTTGTCAGATCCCCACAGATTCACAATGTAGGCAAACTGAGGGAATGCTGGAAACTTTTGAGAGTGCAGCTGTACTGAAAAAAGCTGTTTTCAGAAAGAGCATTTTTTAGAGAGGCAAGTGTTGTTCAAGAGTAGTTTCCTCTTCCTTGTGACAGATGCAAAGAACAAGAAAGGAAGCCCACACTATGGAGTAAATAGTAATCTTGCTTGAAAATAGTTTTTGTCACACTTTGAGTTGTTTCGGAGCAGTGAAATAGAAAAAAAATCCCATGTGATTTCTCAGAATTTACTCAGTACCAAAAAAAAATCCTAGCATTATTCTCAAGTTTTCATGCTATTTTTTCAAAGTTTAGTTTTTTATGGATCTTGACTTTGAGTTAGAAAACTTTTCCCAAAATTATTTTCCAATTTACCAAAATTCAGTTTTGAATAAACCAATGCTCCTTAGGATCAGAGGATAATTTAGAAGGGATTTCAGGATGTCAGGGTGGTCAATTCAATGGTATAATGTTAAGATGGTCCTTCATTCTGTAGCAGGTCAGTATAATAGTAGGCAAAACTTTGAAAGATTCATATTGTGAGTCTTTTAAGTTGGAGNATTTTTTTTTTTTCAGTGGGGAGGGCGGGCAGAGGGAACAGTAGGTTACTTCTCTGTTAAGTATTTTGTCTCTATCTGAAACAAGTGAATAGGTGTGTGTTTAAGCATATGAGGCTTCTGAGCCATGTTTGTTTTAATTTTAAAAAACCAAACAGAACCTGAAAGTAGTGTTGTATCTCTGTTAAATATCTAAAATAAAAAATTACTGAGAATAAGGATGAGAAGTAGAGTGGGGAAGGATCACATTTTTAGGAAAGGAATTAAATAAAGAAGCAATGGCTTTTCTCCTTTCACTTCTGCAACCGTAAGCAGTTACAGAGTAGAGTGAA
>VYZQ01048723.1:8757-37186 GCA_013400655.1 Mystacornis crossleyi | reverse complement strand
CCCCCCTCCCGGCTTCTCCCTCCATAGCGAGCACGATACGGTATGCTAACGCCGCATGTGACAGTTTAATCAAACCCATTTGTTACAACAAAGCTAAGAGACCGCTGGGATTATAGGCTTACGGCAGAGTTAGGGGAGCATGTGGCTTTGTCGCTCGCCGTCGCCGCGCGGGGCCGGCGGCTCGGGGTGTGCCGTCCCCCCCAGCCCCAGCCCCCCGCCCCCGCTGCGGCGCGCCGCGCTCCCGCTCACTTGACCCGAGCCGAGGAAGCACTCGCTACTTTTGCCGGGATTTGGTGCTTCAATGAGAAGGAGCTCTCCGGGCGCCCGTAAATCAACTCATGCAGAAAAAGGAGAAAAGTTTTGGTAAGGCGGCGGTGCCCGGCGCTGGCGCGCAGCGGTGCGCTCCCGGGGGGAGGCGGGGGGGCCCTCCTCGCTCTGCCATCCTCAGCGCGCTGTGCCAGCGTGGGCTCTGAGCAGACCCGAATTACCGCTTCCTAGGACAGCTCTGTAGGACCGCTCTTTAAACCGATTCGTTTTGCTCGGCGCAACAAACATCGCGACGTGCTGTCCCCGACACCTCCCTCTCCCCATCCTTGTGATGCTCGGAGAGGAATTGGCATAAAAGGCTTGAGCGTCTAACTCCGAAAAGGGATTCTTTGTTGTGGAGTATATGTTTCTTATTTATTTTTTTTTTATTTTGCATGTGAGCTGCATCAAAATTGAACTCAGTCTTGCAAATCTCTTGTTGGCCTTTGCCAAGCACTAGCACTTTGCTGCCATGGTAACTGTAATTAAACTGATAAGAGTGGAAAAATGTCAGTATCTCTGAGCCTTGCAGCTGCATTGGAGAAAAAGGGAATCAAATTGGTTCCCAGCACCACTGCTCTAAAAAAGGAGGGGGAGAGTGGTGGTGGGGGTCTGGGGGAGAGAGATGGGGGGGACACGCCAGGGGTAGGAACATAGCTCGGCAGCTCCGGTCCCTGAGATCTGGGTACATCTATTTGCTGTGTTGTCCCTTAGGGGGCTACAGCCTGCAGGGATGCTCTGGGCCAGTGAACAGAGAGAAACAAGCTTTTAGGCCCAATCTAGCTTTCAAAAAGAGAAGGGGAAAGAAGAAGAGAAATCTTTTGTTTGGTGTCTCTTGGCAATCGACTAGCCATGTTGGCCAAATTCTTTTAATCTGTATCACTGCTCCCAGCTGTGGGACTGCATTCCCATTTTTATTTTTTGCCTAACCTCTTCTCTTTTCCTTTTTTTTCCATCCCCTCCTTCCCAACCCATATCCTTTATGTAGAAAGGAAAAAAAAATCAAAAATAATAGAGAAAAAAGCAGATTCCTCTGTAGAAGAAGGGGCAGGAGGTGAAGTTTAGTTATATACCATGGAAAATTAACTCAAAAGTATACAGAAGAGACTATATTCAGAGTACTGAAATCCTCACTTTTATTTTTTAAAAAACCCCTGAGTGTTATGGAGTTGCGGTTACTTTGTTGTGTTAACTACAGAAGCTGAGACTGTGCGGATGAATGGCACAGAACAAGAGAGCATAATGGAGGCAATCAACCGTTAGGCTGGTTCACAATGCAATCCAGGCAATTAAAAGCTCACCAGAGTTTAAATGAAATGGTTCCACTTATTTCTGTGCACCACACTGCACAGGCTATTATTTATGTCTCTTTTTTTAATTATGATTTCCCTTAAACTGTCAAATAACTCAGAATAGCAGGGTCTCGGAGGCAATAAGAATTTTCCACAGAACAATTTACATGCCAATCTAAAACTAGTTACGACTCCTGATGTGCTACATATGAGTTCTGAGATGTTTCTTAGCTTCTGAAACCTTAACTTTTTTTTTCTTCCAAGTCTGTGTGTGTTGCCCTGAATTACTGGAGCTCTGAATGCTTTTAGGATGAAGCTACAAAGTGGGAAAGCATCAGAAAAGTATTCTTTTTATCTTCTCCTAGACCCCTAACTCTCTTGTTGACTGCGTGTTGTCTGTCAGTTTGCTTTTAAAGACTGATGCACCCAATAATTAATTTTGCTCCAAACTGATTTTTAATTTTTTTTTTTTTCCAAAGTAGAGGCAAGTTTTCCTTTTTGTGCTGTTTGTGCTACTGGCCTTGATAGAACCGTGTGCATGCCTCTGAAAAAGGGGGGGAGAGTGGTCTTTAAAAGTTTGTAAGAGATCCAGCACATAATATCCAACTCTTGCTCCCAAGGACTGCCTGTACCACAAACAAGAGCTGAGTTCTGAGTGTCTCATGCCACGCTCAGCACCATCAGGGACTAATCCCGCTTACAGATGCTTCTAAATCACTAACACAATATAGTTCATTACATCAAATCTTCATTCCCTTTGATTTTTTGAGAAGGGTGATGATTTGAGTGAGATGGATTTTTGCTTCTCTGCCTTCCCCGGGAGCCTAATTTAGCTTTTCCCAGCAACCTTTCCTCTTTATCATGAAATCATAGTTACAAATCAGTTGACAGTGTTTCATCACACGATAATAACAATAAACAGGGAGGGCAGTCAGTTGCATCAAACTTATTTGGGGACATTGAAAGAAATCTGAAAACCTGCAAGTCAGGTTATTAAGTTCTCCCTTCAAAAATCCTAAAGGTGGTGAATGGTGATGAAGAAGTCTCATTCCTGACACAGCTCTGCAGTTTATGTGCAGTATCCTGGGGACTGGGGGTGGAGGAAGGGAGGGAACAGAGGGAAGGATAGAGGAAGCCCTTGAAAGCATATTGGGGTGAAATAAAAAGGGTTTGTTTGACAGTGACAGACTAGGCACTGGAATTTCTCAGTTCTGAGAACAGATCTGCTCTGTGATGCAGAGCATGGGTAGGACTCTGCAGAACTGAAGGGAAAGCTGGGTTTGATTTTTTTTTATTTTTTACAGCCCGGGTGTAGCACTTAGGGAATTGTATGATGTTTTGAAAGTGCTCCATAAGCTCTGCTTTCCTGGGGGAGGGGGAGAGGAAGGCAGCCAGGCAGCCGTGCTGAGCACTGCTACCTGATATTTCAGCAATGAGCAGTTTGGATGGGTTTGTGGGTGCTGTCAGCCTCTGAAAGGGCCTTTCCCATGCCCTAGGAAATAAATGAGTACTTAAACCGCAGCCTGTGAAAAGCTGGCTGACAGTAAGCTGCAAGGTATTCTTATTGCCAAATTAAGGGAGAGCTAAAAATACACGAGCACGAATCTGAAAAGTGCAACTGCGTCGGAGATCTTATGGGAATGTTAAAGGGAAGAGAGATGGTCTGTGAGGTGATCTGCATTAAGGTGGCTCATACAATACAGGAAAAAAGTAATAAAATATTCTGCTGTCAAAACTAAGCGATTTAAAAAGGGCATGTGAGGAAAAGGACATTTTCAAATTCGGAGATATGTCAAACACTTCTTGACTTTGTTTAGAACCCTTCTACGCTTCAAAAAAAGCATAACTTTTTTTTTTTTTTACAATGAAGTGGGGATTTTTAAATGATAAAATAGAACCAGCTTGATTGCAAGTAAAGTGAGAACAGATCAGATCTACCAGAGGAGAAAAGCGTTCCTTCCCTCCAAAAGCTGCTGCAGATTGAATCCCTAATCTGAAGATGCTGCCAGTGGGATGTCAGCACCACCTTCTCTCTCTGCCTCAGGAAAATAGACAGGCAGGGTTGCAAATACTCCTTCCATGGGGTGTTTGCCCCTTTGCACTTGTCCCTACAAGAAGGGTTTGGTCTAACCAGCGTGAATGACAGGGCTCTGCCTACTTTCCTCATGTAGCAAATACCTCAAAAGCTGTGCAGGCTACGAGCAAGCTGCACTTTTATTTGTAATACAATAACCTCATGTTTGCAGCATATACCTCGGGAATTATCAGGCTTGATTACTGCAATCTGCTCAGACATTCTCTTGTTTGGCCGTGTTTCTGTGGCATCTTGTTCCCTTCAGACAGCTCAGGACAGTAGATCAGCCTGGATCAGAGACTGTCAGCCTCCACTCTCTAACCCGCTTCCTTATCAGGCGATGAAATTTTTACATTAAGATTTTTTTCGTTAAAGCCTTTAACTGTGTTAGCTCCTAGTTTATTCTGGTTTCCCTCGAGCTAAAGATTAAAGTCCTAGAACAGCCCTTCATGCTTCTAAACTTTTTTACAGAGTTATAAGAAGTTTATACATATTGTGGCTGATTTTATGCATTTGTCCTCTACATGGCCAAAGAGAGGGTCTGGGGATAAGCCTGCTGTTGGCACCTAGTGGATATTTGCACTCTACTGTGATAAGCAACATTACAGATTAAGGCTTTTCGACCAAGTGATGTTATTAGAGTTTCAGCAGGACTTGCCTTTACAGTCTGGTATAGGTTCCTTACCAAAAATCTCTGTGATATTTTGACGTTTTGGGTTGTTTATTTGTAGTCACGTTAGTTTGCTGTTTCATGGATGTACCCTGGATTCCAGGCAGTCAGCTGTCAGTTGAAAATGGTCTAAAGTCTCAGCCTTTGTCTCATGGTGCTTTCTCAAGAGGAAATGTGGGTGTTCATTCCCAGATCTGCCACAGCCTGTGGAGCCCTGTGCAGGTCGCTGGATCTCATCCTCCCCCTTGGGAATGAGAGACAGATCTTAGGAGTCACTACGTGGTGAGGAGCTATGAGCATCGACTAGGGAGTGATGGGAGGGGCAGCAGTGACAATTTTTAAGCTGGCTGATAGAAAAATACAGACCTTGCACTTGTGTCACGAGCTGTGGGTGTGGTGCAGCAGCACTGCCGGCATGCTTGGGGGTGTCTGCCAGCAGAACCCTGAACAGCTCCTCTGCCAGACAAAGGTATCACCCCAAGGTGTGTGATAGGCTGCACTGCAAAGAGGGGAGCAAGGCTTCTGTGCCCACACGTCGCAGTGAGAATTGCTATTTCTAATTCGGCCGTCAGCTTTGCAGGTGGGACTTAGGAGTTCAGCTTGGGAGCACTGGAAAGTCGCCTTGCTGGCCATGCAGTCGCTGCACTCCACAGAGATTCCCTGTGTTCTACGTACGCCTGTGTGGAGATCCCTGGGATGCCTCAGCCTCTTGTCTTTGTAGCCTTGATACCCATAAAGGCACGCTCTACCATTGCTTCAAAGGTTACAGTGGTTTTCGTGTTTTTCTTACGAGATATTTCAAAGAAGCAAACGCAAACCCAACCAAGCAAACCCCAGCTCATCTGTGTTTCAGCTCCCTGAGCCTGCCTGTCTGTGGTGAGCACCAGCCAAGATCTGCTGATAGAAGCTGGGACTGCCAAGCTTTCTTAAGTCTATATAGTAGAGTGTTCGTGATGAGGGGGTCTTGAATTTGCTCTTCTTTGCTGTGAGACTCTATTTGACCTTCCCCAGTCTCTGGATAATAGTAGGGTTCCATGCCCCAAATGTTGGAGTAGGATTTGCTTGTTGGCAACAGCGTTTGTTCCCCGGTCTTCACAAATTCTCGTTGCCATATTCAGATATGCTCTAGGGAGTCGATGCCTTAGGTTTTAACTTCTGTACTTTTCAAATCCTGTATTGCCCAGTGTGTAACTCTGAAGTTTCTTACAGCTCGGTAGCTGCTCTCTTAGGCCAGATAGACACAACAAATCTTCTCTGAGCTTGCTGTTCAAGGGCACTCAGGCTGTCCGAGGCCTAAAGGTGGAAACTAGGACCAGGAGAGAGGTGGAGAAATGGAAGAGAGCTGAAGTTTGAATTGGTGAATTTATGCTGATATGCAAATGGACCAAACCTATAAAAGTGTGAAGAACTCGTGACCTGTCGTCCATCTTGGGGTCCATTTTATGGAAGCAGCCTCTGGCTCCCCAGGGTGTACCTCGAAGGTACCTTTGAAGGCCTTTCAAATAAATACCTACCTTTATTCCCTTACTCTTGTCTAGTCTCTGTTTCTAGGTGACTGGAGAAGGCAACAGAGTAGCACCCTTTTTAAGTTACATCACAGGCTTTAAAACAGTGAGATAACCCGCTACTGAACGGCGTGTCGGTTCTTCCCTTCTCTCCTGTGCCCGTTTGATGTCCACTAAAAGATCCACAGGGCTCTTATTTTGCTTATCCTAAGAAGTAACTCTCAGCGAATTACTCTGAGTGCACTGGGATGGCAGCTCACGTAGCTAACCAGAGAGACCAGTCCGTGAGCACTTTGGGGCAGCGACCTCTCCCCATTTACTGTAAAGCCGAGGGCAATTGATTTTTGAATGGATCCCTGGAAGCCTGGCTGTGTTGCTCTGAGTAACACCACTCAGCTGTGCTCCACTTTTTGCCAGTTCTGTCCATTAAACAGTGTTTCAGGTGTTTGAATGGTTTTTTAAATGCTCACAGCTATTACATCAAAAGGTGTATATATACTTAATGGACACTACTGTACTCCTTGTCCCGAAGTAGCTGTTGGCTAAAACTGGGATTGGAAAGTGGGGCAGCATTTCTATTTTTTTTTTTTTCTTGACAAACTAGAGACTCTCTGACCTTGCGCAGATTATTTTAAGTCAGATTTTTCAGAAGGTCCTTACACTGCAGGTTGTGACTGGCGTTGCTGGTACCGAAGTCTTTGGAAATCTTGTCGCTTCATTAGTGTGTTTAAAAAGAACTAAAATATTTTTTACAAAAGCACCCTCCTGCCAGCATCAAAATCTCTATGTCAAATCTCCCACAAACTCTTGCCTGTCCTTCTGAAAACTCCAGTATTTTCTTCTTTAGAATCTGAAGTGCTTTTATATTTTATAAAGATAGTGCAAATAAGTCCAAATATGTGGATTTAACTATGTTTGCCATATAGATATCCTGTTTATTTAAATTTTAGCTTGCTAAGTATTGGAGATATGCTGTTTATTTAAATTTTGCATTGCTAAATATTGGATACTGTGGCTGAAATTGGATGACTTTTCAACTGAACCGTTTTAATATTTCATGTTATTTTTTTTAATCGTATTTTTTTTCAGCAAAGAGACCAGGTAAATGAGCTGATAAAGAGAAACTGTGGAACTTAAAGCAGTGGAAGTTTCTGCTCTCAGATTTATCTTAGTCTTGTTTTCAGCTTGCTGTGGACTGACTGGGTTATTTTATCCTATCTACACCACTGACTTTTAAATGAACTGGGTGTGGGGGGAGCAGCGAGGTGGAGGAAGAAGAGGGCAAGAGTTTTTGTACTTGAGAGAATATCCATTTTCACTCTTCTCTTGTCTTATTGTATTTCAGGTATACAAATGCTCTCAGTCCAGCCAGACACCAAGCCGAAAGGTTGTGCTGGCTGCAACCGTAAGATTAAAGACCGATATCTTCTAAAGGCCCTGGACAAATATTGGCATGAAGACTGCCTGAAATGTGCCTGCTGTGACTGTCGCCTGGGGGAGGTGGGCTCTACCTTGTACACCAAAGCCAACCTTATCCTTTGTCGCAGAGACTATCTGAGGTAGGTCAAGGCCTTCTTCCGTTCGCTGACGAGCTCGGGAAATCTGTTCAGTCCTTCCCATGGAGCTGCCTTCGCATAAGCAGGGCTGCAAGGCTGAGCGTGTGTGGCGATGAGGAAACAAATACTGAAACGTGGAGATAAAATTAAAATCTGAGTGAAAAAGCGCACACGACCAGGTGGTGGAGGTGGTTGCCAGGTTTCTGATGGTGGTACTGGTGTAGGAGAGAGTAATTCCCCCCACGCTTCCCGCAGCACCGTGCTCCTGGGGAGGTGGTGGGCTCTTGCTCCTGCTCCTGCTCCTGCTCCTCCTCCTCCTGGCAGCCCAGTGGAGGCCAGGTGTAGCAACCTGAAACCAGACTCGTGGTTTTCACCCAGCCTCCTCAGGGCAGGGTTTGAACCCTGCAAGTGAGGAGTGTTTCACCCGTCTTCGCTCTTGTCCTCTCAGTCTGCCAAGGGATTTCATTTGAGGCACTCAAGCTTTTCTGAGTGTTGCCACTCAGCTGTTAGAAGCTGGACCAGGATGACCAGCTGATTTCTCCATTTTTAATAACCATGTTCCAAGCCGCTCTGCTCCTGGTTTCAGCTGGTGACCCGGGTGGGATGCTGGCTAACCTGTGGCCACTCGTCAGGGCTAGCAAATCGGCAGCTGCTTTTCTATCTTCTTGTTTGCTTGTGGGCCTACATTCCCGAAAGTATTTGAGGGATAACTCAAAGTACTGATGAGCAGCACCAGGATAGTTTATCTGCAGCTCATGTGTCAATAGGTCTGCTCTGCAGGATATGAGTTTAACTGGGAAGTTCAGTCTCCCTGGGCTCTCAATAGTAAATAGAGAGAAAAGGCTCCTCTGGGGTGATTCCAAGCACCTATTTCCCATAGTAACACCTTTCCTCCATTCCCTGTAGAGTGGGCCTAATGAGACTAGCTGCTCCAGGCTAAAGTGAACTTGTGGGAATATTTCCCCCGCCCCTTTAGTGAAGCCTTTTCCTTTTAAAGGGACACTGAAGTCACTAATACATTGGGGAAAAATTAAAATTCTTTTTGAATGCGTTAACTTCCAAGTTCAGCTTAAGTACAGGTACCAAACAGGAGGTTCCCACACACTGATCAGTTCCCGAGTTATACACCGTGGGTAGGCTGGAACAGGAATCAAGACTAAAGCACTGACAACTATTGGTACTCTGTCTCTCCACGTAACCACCTCTAGAAAAAAAGAGTGGAACAAAAACCTTCACAAACCCACTGTGCATTTGTTGAGCTGGGGCTGAAAGGCAGATCAGGTTCTTCAGATGGGCTTAGACTACTTAATGGTAAAAGTATTCTGCTACCTATTAAAGCTCTGAACTGAACCCAAGATAGAGTTCTGGGAATTTAGCATAGAGGCTGCATCTTAAACCCATTGTGTTAAAGCTGCCAAAGCAGTGGGTAACAAAACCTCACTTTTAAAGAACTGTTGGAACAGAAGAGAATTGTTGTACATGAACCTAGGTCACTTGAGATCTTTAGATGAGTGTGTGCAGAGAGGGTTTGGGAATGCTTTTGGTGGGGGGAGTAACATCCCAATTTTTAAAACCCATTTTAATAATCTTTATACAACAAACGCCTGCGGGAGCGAGAGAACTGCTATGGCTGTTTCATCTGAGTTCCAAATTTACTGAAGACTTTGAGCTTACTGAATCTCCCAAGTGCTAGTGCAGCACATCTACTGTTTTGAAATCAAATGTTTAAAATCAAAACCAGAAATGATGTGGTAGTAAAGATATGAGCAAAGCATTTCCCCAGCACAGATGCATTCACACACGCTCCTGCTCTCTGGTCTTTGAAGGTTTAACAGGAGTAAATATTTTGCTAACAGATGGTTAAAACTCATATTAAGTGATTCAGAGAAAGGAGACTTTTTTTTTGTCTGTCATGATCACATTCAAAACTGGTGTTTCAGTTATTTCTTCATACACAACACCTTTTGCTTTTGCACGTGAAACCAGCATACATGAAAAAATCCTGTCATTGCTTTTAAGAGGTTTCTGATTTTTGTCTCTGGATTTATTGAGTCTTAATGAAGCTATTTCGTCATGATTTTATTTTTTTTGAGTGACTCTTGCGTCTGCATAGATTTAAACTTGGTATTTACACTAAACTTCAAACTGATGCACTTAAGGTAATTGCAGATAGTCATTTGCCTCATTGCATCTTATCTACTTAGTTATGCAGTGAACCTATAAAAGTGATCTTTTTAATGCTAATGTACAAACTAGTTAAATTTTCTCTAGCTTTGTAGTCAAATAAGCTTTCATATTTAGCAACCCACTTGATATGAATTTAAGGAACAAATTGCATTGTACTAATGATCACATTAGAGTTCGATTATGGTTTCAAACTATCCTGTTAGGTTTTTTTTTTTTTTTTTTTCATTTTAACCATAAAGGGAGTCTTTGCTGCGTATAAAACTGTTCTGGCTTCCTGTTAATTTATGTGGTGCCCTCTAGAGGATATGTGGCTTGAACGATACTATAAAGAGTAAAATTGCTTATTAACTTGTCTCTCAGTGTTCATTATGCCTTTCAATAAGACAGGCGTTCTACAGATGCTACAAGCAATCGTGTAGCCAGTTTGGGTGCTTTAGCATTCACGTTTATGTTCATAAACGGTGTGATTGTGTCTTTGCCTGTTTGCAAAAATACTTCCAGTATCTTTCATTTAGAGATGACAAAAAAAATTGCACCCTCCCTCAGCCCCGATGCGCACTCTCATGCTGCAGTTGAGCCCTGAGGTCCCCACTTTGAGCTTCTTAGAAATACTCTGTATCTTCAGAACTTCAAAACTCGCTTTGCTTTAGCTGTCTCCTTTGGTAAAATTAGTTAATTATACTGCATTAAAACCTTAGTCTCCAGATTGGGAGGGATTGAGGGAATGGAAGGAATCTTTAATGAGGTAATGAGCTTGAAAGATGCTCCGGGTGTGAGAGGCTTTGCCCTGGAATCTGATTCGTGCAAGGCACTCCGGTGGTTTCCGAGGCGGCGTACGACACCGGGGTATCAGGGTGGCCGCGGCAGGAACGAGCTCCGTTTTGTTAACGAGGATGGGAACTGACTTGAGTAAAGAAAGGGCTCAATGTTAGAAATAACACACTCCATGAAAATGATATGCAGAGTATAATTCCCCTGCAGGCTTCTGTCTTCTGCTCATACACTCCTGGGTTAGAAAGTGAAGACTTAATTTAAGGGACTTAGGTTTACGCCAATATTTCAAGTCCATTTATAGTAAGTGAAATATGCAAGAACTTTTTTTCTCTCCCCTTTTTTTCCTTCAGAGCTGTACGGTGACATCTTAATGCATCAGCCTGTCCTGCTCTGTCCTCTCTTCTGACTGGCAGCATGTCCATTTACAAGCACAATATTCCCTTTGAAATCTGTCATTACTGCCATTAATGACCAGTCATTATGTTAACAGCCCTTGGGCTGTTAACATGTCAAACTGGTTGTTAACTGGAATGTTATTACTTATTTAAACCGCAGGTATGAGTTGTGTGAAATGTCCTTTGGTTGCACGTTCTGGGCTGCTTCTGCTCAAAACAATAGGGAAACAGCAGAGCGTTTGCCTTTGGGGTGCCAAGGGATTTGCTCTCTGTTCCATCTGCTCATTTGATTTCTGCATATTTGTGAGGTTCTCCTACCCCTGGGCGGCCTCTTAATTTCAGGTGCAACTGTGTGCAATCCCTTCTCTTCGCCTTGCCTGCAAATGGGCAGCCGTGGATGTTTCCAGATGCACGGTAAGGCCTGCTGCACATTTGAGATTAATATCTGGCCCCTAGAAGTGTAAAATAAAAGACCGACAATTACATGTAACTCAGTTGTATTAAATAATGAGCTTCCTCGGATGCAGCAGAAATATGAAAGTACAGCTGTGCTAAGCTAGTTGCAATGTAGGTCAATCACCCTTTTCACTTAGGTTTTTAACTACGCAAACCCCGCTGAGCGACCAATGACTACAAAGTGCTGTTTCATTCCTATTTAATTTTGGCAGCATTTTACTGAAGAGCAGGCATTCATGCAGCTAAATTATCTTTGCCGTTTCTGGTTTTAACTCCAACTCCATGACACTAAATGTTGGAGTGCATATCTCTTAGTAAACACAAAGAATATGGTTTCTGATATATATTTTTTTTTTCCGAATCCATCTCTTAACATGGAAATTGAATTAGAACTTTTATTACTTTTTGCATAATTTCCCTAGCCAGGCAAGCAAGATCATAAGAAAAGGATTAACAAAACTAATATATTGGGGTGGAATTTTTGGCCTAGAGCACATCTAGAACCTTATTGAGAATAGGGAGGATGATGACAGAAAGTCTACCCTCTCCCCCCACTCTTCCCCCTCCACCTTGGTATTGATACTGTTTGTAAATATACTGCAGACTTTAAAAGTACCACTGAGCTGCTATGAAAATGAGTATATCACCATGCCTGAAGAAAGGGACAGAACATGTTGGGCTTTTTCTCTTCCCTGCTTTCTGGTTGAAAGGCCTGAGAAAAGCCAGGTCTCTAAAACTGGATATTGGAGAAGATCTTGTAAATAATGAGACTTGACTATAGAAAGTAGTGTTCAACAACAGCACTACAAACATGCTGTCTCTGTAAAATATTTCGGTTCAGTGCAGACTGAAAAGAGCAGAATTTAGGAAACAGCTTTTTCCTGTACAACTGCTCACACTTTAAAGGCAATTATTATTTTAAAAAATTACTGTGTAGGAGTACTTAGAGAGACTTAAAATGTTTTGTGGCCTGGTGCCGATTAGCAGATCCCATTCCTCTCTCATGTCACGGGCAGTATCGCAAACACCTAAGCTATGGGCTTGCTTAAATGCATGTACAAATACTCTGTGTGGATATTTTCATAGGTAGTGGGTTATAAATTGTTTTCAAAATGCCTCCTCAACGTGTTTCTTGCCCAGATTGATTAAATAAGGGCAGACCTTTAAAGATTTAAGCACTCTGGGTTTTTAGGAGTGTTGAGGTATTTAAGGAAGTGAAACTTGAGAGCTCCACTTTCCTCACGAAAGCTTTTTAGAACTGAACCCTTATTTATACACTAATATCCTTGTTGCAGTGCATTAAAGCATTCAAGGGACTAGTAGTATGCAGGAATATGCCCTAAAAATACTTTCAAATACTTAAAAAATATGGTAGGAGTAGCGATTCATTTGTTCTAATTTTGCTGTGTGTGATGAATGTTCTTCTAAATTTACATAAATGGTATCATTTAGTGTGTCTTGGAAAGAGGAAAAAAAAAAAAAAGGCAAGAATACTCTCTTTTCCACTAATTGCCAGAGGTTTTGAAAACCTCCAAACACCTTAACAGTTGTTGAAAGGGATCAGGAGAGTGATGCACGCACGCACAGTTAATCCACCCAACTTGCAAAGAATAATGCTTTTGATTTAGTTACACCCTGGCTAGTTTAGCTTGTTCTTATTTTAGTTCATCTGTGATAGCTTTTAATAAGAAACATTCAATTAAGCTGTTAAAATTGGTGTTTAAGCCATGTTGAAATGCTGTGAAATGTGTGTACTCAAGTTTGACGCTCTTCAGTAGTTCCATGTGTTTCCCCGTATCTGCTGGTATTTTTCTTCAGAGCTGCCAAATTTTTAATAATTGTGTTATTTTTAGGGGCTTAAAATACACAGTTTAATTTTCAAGATTGTGAATCTTCCCTCTTATAAGGCTTCTTGAAAACCAGACGCTTCTCCTGTGTTGTCAAAATACCTCATTAATCCCCTGGAAACGTTCAAAGAATTTCAGGAGACTTTTCAGATGAAAGTACCGTGCCTCTTAAAGCCTGTCCTACAGCTCTTCATTACAGTACTACAGTGCCGTGTATTTTGATGGAAAATTATTTTACTACAAAGGTTTTGCCAGTACAGAGCAGCTCAGTAAAGCTTAATAAAAGCAGCGATTTTTGGGGAAGCCGAAGTAATTCTGCAGTGCCAGAGGATGGGATAACGTTCCTGGTGAAAGAACAACAATTCTATAGCTCTGCTGAGTATTTCCTGTAACCTCTTTCAAAAGAAGTGCAACTTTCTTGTTTCCCATCCGTGCTAATATTTTTTTTTTTCCTCAGTAGTGGGTTTGGGACCAGTACTTCTTATGAAATATCTTTAAAATAATAGCCATAATAAAGTTATTGATTTCAGGAATAAATGTTATCAACTACCTTGTGACACAGGATTTGATAGCCAAGGTTTAATGGGAAAATTTCTGCATTTTTGACCAGAAGCATATGTGAAACAAAGTATCTATGCATAATGTAGAAGAATTATATTTAGTTCTAATAGCCAAACACAGAGATGCCTTTAAAAAGTCCTGATTTCTGCTACACATCTGTTCCTTTAAAAAAATACACATTTCTAATTTTTTTTTATTTGTTTGAAATTTTAATTAATTTTTGGGGACACTTTACACAAAACTGAAAAAAAAACCCTCAAGTCTCTACCATGTAATTAAAAGAAAAGGTCTGTTACTGAATTTTGTTACTTGTCATTTACTGTGTTTTTCTAGTCTTCAAGAAAAGATACAGCATTCCTTCTGGATGTTAATGTTTGAATAACACGTAAAAATCAAAATGGGCTAACACTGTTACACGCTTGTTTAGCCTTCCACACTTTAGAGATTGCTTTCTTTTTTAATTTCTCATTGAACTTCAGTATATTCATGATGGATTTGGAAACCAAAATACACAGAATGCAACACTGAAATGATTTCTAAATGAAACTGGTCTTAACTATCGCCATCCTTAAGAGTCCCCATTTTAGGAATACCTTATTAAATGCATTATTTTTTTAATGGCTAATTTCCGAATTAGGATGCTAATGGATGACCTTTTAAATAAATCTAAGTAACAGTTACATGTTTGGGGGATTTGGGGTCAAAATATTCTGGAATTTTTGGAGATTTTCAGACACAAACATCTGAAGCAACCTTCTCATAAAGCTTTGCATGTTCTACAACTCCTTCCCCGTGATGTAGTCCTGGTGCTTTTACTTTACCTCTTCCTGAAGCTGTTTCTTGCCTGTCCTGAAACAATTGGCCTTTCAACAGTTGGGTCTCATTGCATATCGTTGGGACATTTAAAAATGGCTGTGGAGATCAGTAAATCCATCATTTAAAAGAGTGAAAGGGTGTCCAAGTCATCTCTAGAAAAGTGCGTATTTTTTAGCTGCATGTGTGGATCTGTCAAATTTCATATAAATCTTTCAAATCACATATAAATCTCCACATATCTGTTTGGTGTGACATTTACACGTGGAAACCATGGGGGAGTTCTGCATCCCACGTTCTACAGGTGCTTGCAAGATGGTCATGGTTTCATCTTCTCTAGACCAGTTAGGACTGAGTTTAATGAATGCTGCCCCTGCAGCATTTTGACACTCCTGTGGCAACTGGCGTGGTTAATTACAGGCTTAATTTAGGCATGTGCTAAAACGTTGTGGTGGAGTGCCAGTATAAGGAACCCACGGTCCAGTTCCTCTCCCCACTTGACGTCAGAACAGCAGCTACGGGCAGCTGGAGAGTATTTGGCACCTATTTTTCAAAGGGCACAATGATCCCAATTATTAACTGCACGATATTTTCCTTTGGGATTAGAGTGAGCCCTGCTGATCTATTTTATAGCAAAGCACAGCACAGGGAAACTTTTCATGAGCAGAAAATCACGACTCTTTATAAAGAGCAGAGTGTGTTTGTCTCTGGAATGATGTTTCTTGGGATATTCCCCTGCAGGTCTTGAGTGAAGTGGCGTTTTGTAGTAGCAGAATTCAGACTTTTCATCTTTTCATTTGCAAAAATGATAATGTCTCATGTTGGCACACAGCAGATGAAAGTGGTAATTGCAAAACATGCAAAGATAAAATATTTTGGGGGTGGGAGGTAAGAGCAGAGAACGTCATGGATTTATTTTATCTTTTTTAGAATTTTGAAGTGGAGTGGTGAGAGCTAGTGAGAATGTCAAATTGTACATTTGAATATACTGTAATTGATATACTGGACTAATTAAGAAAACTCCGTCCTACACCAGGTAGTAAATGCAGCCTTGCTCTTGTGCTGCTGCTATCACACCTTTAACAAAGCTCGAACCTTTGGACTTAATGTACAGAAATAATCACATCTCTCTTAATATTCTTGTGTATATTTTGATATAATGTTCAAAATGCTTGAGAACGCAACATGATTTTCGTTCATGACAGGTGTCCAAGTCATAAATATCAACCCTCAGTCTCCCAGGGTTTAGCTCAGTGGGTAGTATTTATGGTATTGTAACCTTGCATTGAACAGCATTACTGTTCCACTGTCCCACCATGGGATAAAATAAATATTATTTTGTTCTATTTTACAGTATTATCTCTTTGCAGATGCTTTAAAGAGAAATATGTATTAGAGAAAAGTTGACGTAAATAGTTTTAATAATTAACTGCTTCTGTAAATAGGTTCACTCTAAGAAAAAGTAGAATTTATTATTCTTGATCAAATTCTAACAATAGTTCTAGTAACAATCACTCAACTTGGTTTTGTCTTTTAAATAGGTTTTGAGGAAGGATTTCTAGATAGGGATAGTTCAAATGAGTTACAGGCTGCAGATTAGGGATGGAAATTGCAATCACTGTGAATTATTTTCCTATCTTCTGTCACTATGGTTGTTTCTACATAAATCTTGGGGGTTTTTCTGAAGACAGGACTGAGCTCAGTTCAGAGCTACTACACTTTCTCAAAATTTGTCTTAAAAATTAAGATTTTTACAACAATAGAAAACCTTAAAACTCATTTTCCCATAAAGAACAGACTTAATTTCTCCCTTTTTTAATTTGTGTTAAACAAATTTTATGCGGAATTCAGAACTTTCTAGGATTTGAGGTGTGGATTTACAAAAAAACCTTTTCAAAGAAGTCTTTATAAGCCTAATGTGTCTGTCTGCCTTACACAAAGTGTTAAGAAGGAGGAGGGCAGTTGCAATCACAAGCTGCTCTGCACTAGTTTTTGCTGGCTTCCTTCCTTAATCTGTAATCTGATACATTTAAGAATGCTCTACACCAAAATAACATTAAATCTAATCCTACAAACGTGAACCACATGCTTGACTTGGTGTACCCTGAATAATCCTACTGAGAGGTATAGGGCCTATTAATTTAGAAATGTGCCATAGTAATGCCAGATATTTAAAATTGGAATGGCTTTGCCTGCAAACCCACCTTGAATTGCTGTGTCCTTGTTCTTCGTGTGCTGTTAACAAACCTCCCTGGCCCCCTGGTCCAGGAAAAGCTCAAACCCACAGCTCTCATCCTGGCCTGGCACCTTGTTGCCGTGTCTAGGATGTCAGTCAAAGTTTTGACACTTGTGACAACCTTGCCCTGTTTGTTTCTGGCAGGAGGGATGGTTATTTGTGTGCTAATCCTACAAACCACTGCCCCAAATCAAACTGCTGGTGAATGATTTAATGGCCCAAGTCTAGGCTTGTCCCCACAACCCGTTGGCAGCTTGTGGGCTCTGCTCCCCACAGTTTTCCTGGGAGACAGGAGTAGGAGGTGAGACAAAACTTTACTAAAAAGCCCTGAGGTTTTGTGTTGATGCTTGTGAATCTTGGGTTCTCGATTCACTTTCTCTTCGTGCTCCAAAACTGTGCTGATGAACAAGTGCTGTGTGCTTAGCAGCTTTAGGCTTCTGGAAGAATATGTTCATTTTTATTAAGATACTGTATTCATGCTTTTTTAATGCTCCATATAGTAATTAAAAAAAAGTAAAATCCAGCATGACACTGAATACTTATAACAGGGCCACTAAAAAGTAAATTAAAATGTGTTCTTTCTGCTCGGAACTTCTCTTACTGAAACAGTCTTAAAACCTAGAGGAAATGCTGCACACACTGCAGCAAACGTGCTGGTTTTAATGAGCCCGGCTGCACTCTGAAGTTAGCCAAGAGCACTTCCCCCAGCACCTCCTTACCTAATTCAGTCATAATGCGGAGCGAACTGCTGGGAAGAGAGTCAGAGAGCAAAACAAAGAGCAAGGGCTGCTCCAGCAGCACACATCCAGCACTGGGTGTCTTCTGTGCTCTCCTGAGGCCTTTCACCGTGACCCCTGATGGGTCCCAGGCAGGGTCCCAAGTACTCTCTGTCTCCAGGTGCAGCACAGCCTGAGCATTTATTTCCCTGTAGTCGCCATAACAGCATTTTTCCTTATTCTTCTTTCCTTATTCTTTTTTCCTTATTCTTTTTTCCTTATTCTTTTTTCTTTATTCTTACGCTTTTCCTATATTATGAGAACCTATTCCTCGTAGGTTCTCATCTGATAATTACAGGTAAAATGCGTTTTGTAAGAGCACCCCTGAAATACGAAGGGTAGGTGGTAGCACCCAGGGCAAGCCATTTGACAGCTTGGCCGTGGGATGATTTGAAGGTGAGCACGAGAAGCACAACCTCTCCCTGCTGTGGTGAGCAGGTGCTTGTTCTCATCCACCTCTTTTCCCTCCTTGTGCAAATATACCTCCTCTGCCACAAGATCCCTGGGGTTTACTCTGAATAAAAGCTAGTATATATTTGCAAAAATTTACTGTAATTTGTCACATTATCAGTCTTGATGGGTATGTACTGTGTCTGAACAAATAACTCTGGACCTAACTATCCTGAGTAATCTTGTTATTAATCACATAATCTCACTATGGTGGCAGATGAACAGTTTTCTTCATGACCTGTTGAAAAAATAATTTTTATCTGTTTTATATATGTGTTCGTATAAATATACATGTAAGGTTATTTTAGCAGGCATACAACCACTTTATAATTTTGCCTGATTAAACCACCGTAAATCCTTTTCTTCTGAGACCCAGCTCTTTCTCCTCATCCTTCTGGTTTTAAGGTGTGCTATTTGAAAGTAAGTTCTTGCCACCGCCTCCCACGTGCCTCCTGTTTGGCTTATTTGTGCAATACTGTCAATATTATATAACAAGGATACTGTTGCTTTTAGCCGAGTATCNGTCCAGCTACAGCCTCCTCCTCCTCCTCCTCCCCCCTATTTCTCCTGTCCCAAAAAAAAAAAAAAAAAAAAAAGAAGAAGAAAAAAAATGGAATGAGAAGGAAACAGATTTAGAAAATGATTGCAAGCATGTTGAATTTCCCAGAAAAATTCTCGCCTTAGTGGAAAGATGTGATTTTTGTCGCTGTAAGCCTGGAAACCACTCTCCCTGCGAGGCACTCAAGAACTAACTCTCTTACCCCCCAGTTCTGAAGGACTGTTTTATGCACGCTTTTAAGCCCTGGTTCTTTGGCTCCTTAAGCTGCAGCTGACCCCTTGTGAAACCAAATCTAGCCCGGGTCTGGTGTGTTTGTCCACTGAGAAAAGGCACTGAAGAGCCCCTTGCACAGCCCCGGTGCTACAGGAGCTGCCAGCAGCGCTTCGCTTCCCAGACTGGGCGGTGACACCCAGAGATGGCATCTTCCTGACAGGAGGAGTAGAGCAGATATTACCAGCGACTTTGCTGCCTCCTTCTTGGTTTGCTACAACAACAACAAAAAACAAAGCCCCAAACTATCCAGTTTGTTAATTCATCCTCACTGCAGTGCTGCTTGCTGGAGGATGCACTGTGAAGTTCTGTGTCCCACCCCTTCCTCAGGGGCAGGTGTCTGATGATCCCCCCAGTCTCTTCTTCCTTCTGCCGTGTACAAGGGGGAGGAGTAGGTACAGCTCTGCTCTTTCTGTGCAGAAGCAAGAGAAGTGAAAGGGTTAACAGCTGCACCCTTTCCCCTGCTTCCCCTGAAATCCCAGAATGCTGAAAGATGACAGATGTGTCATGCCAGTGTAAGTGACTGCCCTTCCCCATCGCTGAAATTTGGGAGGAAAAATTATTAAATTGCAAATTTAGGAAAACTTGTCAAGAGAAGACAACATCAGTTGTCTTTAGATGGGACCCCTGCTTCCTGTTCCTAAAACCAAATGCAGCCACCAAGACATCCGCATCTGGACAGATCACTCTTCCGTAGATTTGTAGTCTTGCTGTCAGTTTTCCATCCTCCCTCTGCTCAAAATGAACACCAGCAAACTGGGCAACTCCCCACTTTTTAGTGATTGGGAAAGAGTGACAGTTTGTGTGCTCCAAACTGAGTGGTTTTGCTGCAAGATTAATTCTGGAGATCTTCTGTCATTTTGGATGTGGAGGAAGGGGTGGGGGGGGCTCTGTGTGTGTGTGAACAGAGGCTGCCCACTGCATGCAGCAGTTTTGGGAAGGAAGAAATCCCTACTGAGAGCCATCCAACATTCCTCTGTGTTCTGCATTGCTGCTGCCACAGCTTCCCCCTCCCCGCCAAAAGAAAAAAAACCCACACAATTTGAAAACCACAAGAAAAAGGTCCTATCTCATTCTGCTAGCACCACATGCAGTTAAGTCCAAAGATGGCTAAATTATGGCAGCAGACATTTGGCCCTGCCAGGTTTAAAAGGTCATCACCAAAAGGCAGGCATGGAAAAAAAGATCTAGTAAAGGGGTAACAAAGAATAGAGGCCTGAATTCAAAGCATGTTGCCGTATTTGTCCCAACATAAATGATGTCTAGTCCCACACATGATATTTATATCAAATGTTTCTTCTCATGGTCCTAACTACATTGAGCATGCTGTTGTTGCTTCCTTAATGCAATCTCCAAAGGTCAATCAAGTTATAGAGTCAGGCTGATGAGATTAGATATTACTTTAAAAAATGACCAAAAAACCTGGGTTTGGAGAAAGGCCTGAACACGACTCCAATATAATTCTGTCTGGTTTGCTCCAGGTCCCTGTATCTTTTCCTGGAAACACTGTGTAAACTGAACCCATCTACTTTAGCTCCAAGAGTGCTTTCTCATTCTCTGGTGATAGCTGAGGTATCCGCATGTTCTTGGGGAGAGATGAGGGAGTCTTCTGGGTACAGGACAAAAATAAAATGACATGTTCAAGTGCTTTTTTTAATGCTCCAGGGAGATTTTACTATCTGAATTGTGTGCAGTGAGCAGGGATTTTTCATTTCATACATCATTCACGACTTGCTGCAGTGATTCCAAAAAGTCCCACAAGCCGAGTTGCTGCTTGCACCAAAGCACAGAATTTCTGGTCTGTGAGTTTTAACAACGCACGTCAGAGGTTTTTTAGGGCTTCACCCAAAATTTGTGGAACAAGAAAAGGAGCTGTGTCTGAGGATGGTGAAGGAGACACAGTAACGTCTATGGCAAAACCCAGCCTGCTTTTAGCTTCCCCCCCTTCCTTGTTCTCTGGTTGCGGTGAGCTTGATGTACAAGGGAGGTGAGCAGGTCCCCAGCTTTAGTCTTTAGTCTACAAGTGAAAGTCTCATGGTAACACTAGCCAAGGACTTTGCTTCACATTAGGCTGCTGCAGTGATACAGAGCTGTGAGCAGCATGTGAAGTTTGTCTGCTTTTACCCCCACATGCATTTATTTAGGAGTAGCCAACACCTTTTCCAGCAGTTGCAAAGTGTCTGGAAGGAAATATCAAAGGTGAGGTGATTTAAATCAAGTTTTATGAGTATTTCTCATCTGTTTTAGAACCTTTGTAGCAAATGCATGAATATTTAATTGCTGTAGTAAAAAGCAGGTGGGGGCAAACCTCTTCTAGCAATGTCACCTGTGAATGCTGAAGTCAGTCTGGCCTTCTGTGTCTGACAGTGGAGTCGAAGTGAATGGCTGCACAAGACTCTGGACAGATGGGCATGCATCTTGTTACACAGCAATTACTGCACGTGTGCCCACCGTGGGCTTCCTGGCTCTTTCTGTAGTCTCAAGAAATCAAGCAACCTAATTACCCGGCAGTCCTTACAGATCAGCTGTGTTAAAGGCACAGTTGTCACCGGCGCCTCAACATTGCATTCTTTAGAAATGAAGGAATGGAAATGGATAAAATAATTTCTTTTTTCTCTTTTTTTGGGTGCAGAGAGCAGGGCAGCTGAATCTTCCCCCCTGCCCCATGCTGTGAGAAAGTGGGAGAGGTCAGACTGCAGAGCTGACACGTGATGGCTGGACAGGCAAAGCACTGAAGGCTCTGGGCAGTAGCTCTCTGAGCAATGTCGGCTGATGTGGTAACACATAAGATTCTCTCTCAGCCTCCCTGGTGGTTTTTTTTCTGTTGGCCCCCTCTAGCCAAGTACCATTCTGCTCCATGTCCTTTCCCTGCATCCCCAGCCTATGTTTTCCAGTTTTACAGCTCCTTTCTGTCAGTGTGAGGGAGGTGCTGGTGGGAACCTTCTCAGACAGGTTCTACCGGAGCCCGGACATACTAGTCAGGAAAGAGTTAAAAGTGTGGAGGAACACAGCCAGTGCAGGTAGCACAACAGGGGCTCAGGGACCTGTGGACACTCAGGAAAAGGCAGGAGTCGATGGCTCAGCAGGAAGGTCCCAGAGAACCTTGAGCTTGGACTGTGAGGGGATGAAAGGTCCGGAGTTCCTTAGTTCAGGAGGTTCCTGTGTTCGGGGCCCCTCCTCGGATGCACCAGCTTAAACTGTTTCTGTGTTACTGAGCCATGAATAAATTGGTTCATGGATCCAAGACTCTGCTATGGGAAACCTGGCCTGGCTGTGTGAGTGTGGGGTGTGTGGGGAATCCCACAGGAACCTGTCCCTGTCGGGTCACTGGAGCTGTCCCAAATGGGTTCCAGCTCAGGTGATGGAGCGTGACTGCCAGAGTGGCTCCTGCATGGACGGGGCAGGGAAGTTTCCTTAACAAAAAGTCAGCAATTGTGATCCCACCCAGTGCCGAAATTTCAGCCTAAGATTCTTGGAGTTATTTTTGTAGACTTACAGACCTGCCCTGCCAGAGGAACTCAGCATAATGTTGACAAGTCTATCCAGAGCATCTGCTGTGAACTGTCCTTTGGTTCTGCCAAAGCAGAGTTTGTCGGAAGGGCCCTTGGATGGCAGTTTATGGTTGTGTTTCCCCATTCTTATGGCAATTTCCCCTCGGTTGGCTGTAGGGCCTGAAGAGTCCATTTATCCTGTTCCAGCCCCTTCATCTGGCACTCAGCCCCTACAGGAGGGCAGGAATCTGAAAACAGGCTTTGTTATGACAGAGATCTCCAGATCTTGTAGCAGATGTTGCTGGTGAGAAGCAATTTTGTTCCAGCCAAACCTTCTTCAGCTCGGCTGAGAAGATGCACAGAGAATCTCATAAGGCTACAGGCTTTGGCAAGGAAACTCAGCGTTTACCAATGCCAGCTACTCTCTATATTTCTTTTTGAAGGCTGTGTAGAGCAAATGATCTCTTCTCTGTCTCTGTGAAACAGCTGTAAATTTCTCTTCCTTTAACCCCCCCACCCATTAAACAGCCCTGACAACAGCCAACAGTTATCAGATGCAAAATGAACTATGTGCCTGGGATAAAGAGTTGTGTATCTGCCTCTCCTTGATCGATCCACTGGATGTTTCGTATGTCAGTACTTTAATTTAAAATATTCCCAGGAAGAAGAAATCCCTGGCAATTTCCATAACCGCCTTCTAAGAAGTTTTGTCACCTCTTAAAAAGGCATTTGCTTCCCCTTTTCCCTCTCTCCCTCCCCAGCTCCACACAGTTTGTTTTAACCTTATCCTCTGTATACAGATCTCTGCTTTACCATGTGCTGCAGACCTCTCTGCTTTGGGCCCAGAAGATCTTACTAAAATGTTTTTAGCTTACTTTAAATCAGTGCTTGTGATAATCCCTTTCCAAAAATTCCCCGGCACTAAAAAGCCTTTCCTGATTTCAGGGGAGGAAGTTCTGCCATAGGTGTGAACCTGGGACTGCAGGATTTCTGCCCAAGGTATCTGTTCCCTTAGAGCTGAGAAAATGTCCCGTTCTGGTTTTTATATCAGAGACGACTGAGAGCTTGTGAGTGATTTGCCTACAACAGAAAATGGCTTTGTGGCGTAGTGAATTTATCCAAACTCTCAAAAAAATTAAGTCAATTCTGCTTGTTTTCCTTTTCTGACCATGCTGATTCTACCCCAAAGGGAAGGGGGGAAAGGTCATATTTCTTTTTAAGGATCAATTAAAAGTGAATAATGCATCGGTTTTTCATCTGAGTAATTTTTATACTTTGATTGATTTTATTCTCGTGAATAATTCTCTGCACATTGCCCATTTATGGTGCTTGTAGTTTGAGGTGCTGCAGGAAAGTCATGTTTGAGTTCAGCAAACCCGATGGAATTTCCCAAAGTGCTCAGCAGCCCTGCTGGTTTTTGGGATCAGAGGAGAATTGAGCCAGTGTTGATCCATTTATAAATCCACTCCCAGCCGACCTAATGCATGAAAAGAGGAGTTGACCCTGCTGCAGATGGCTCACATGGGGTCGTGTACACCCACCTAAAATGTGGCCAAGACATCAGAGAAGAGATTCTCGGGGTGGCCCCATGTTCCTAAAGGGCACATCATGTTCATGAGCACTGGGAAACTTGTTTTCCCAAGTAACTGGGGGTCTGGTGGTCTGGTTAACTACTGAACTGCAGCCCCTACATAAATTCACTGTGAATTTCGGAACTACTGCTCTCGCAGTCCTTGTTCTGTAAAACCGCAGGGTTGGGTGCATTTCCCAGAGAAAAATTGCCATTTTTCCTCTCCTCTTGCCAGGATGCTATTAAGTGAAAAACATCTTTATTTTATGAATTTTTTGTCCCTACTTGTTTTCGGGAAAGGGGGCTTGTTTTAAGGAAAATAAAAAAATTGATTACGATACTGTTAGTTAAGCAGCTCAGTGAAAGGTTTGTTATTTTGTTTTCACTATTAAAATATCCCTTAATCCACCTTGCTGGGTTCCTACCACTCTTGTAATATTCAATCAAGCCCTTGTTTTGTGAGAAATGTGACAATGCATTGTTGGCACTTTACAAACCTACAGCCCTCGGCAATAGATAATGAGAGGCAAGGTTTTTTTTCCCTGTGCAGGACACAATGAAATTTTAGACAGATGAATGCTAAGAGAACCCTATGTACCAAAGGCAATGTTTACTGCATGTAATACATATCATTGTTTGTCTCCTGTAGTGAAAAATACTTGTGTCACGCTGTTAAAATGTACTCCTGACAGAACAGAGCTTGCTATTATAGGGTCCATTGCTTAAAAAAATGATATACTGACAGAAATACAATTTAAGAAAATTTAACACCAAGGGTAGTCGACCATGCAGGCTACTATTAAGGGGCCAAAACTCAAGGCCGTGGTTTTATTAAAAAAGAGGGATAGTTTATTTGCTAGTAGTAGGTAAAGTTTAAAAAAAAAAAAAATAGAAGGGAGAAAGGAAAAAAAATCAACTTGCATTCACATGGTCTCTAGTGTGTACAAAAATTAATAAAAGCAACAGTTCAATAAGATTTTATTGCAGAAATGTTTAAGTGAAACAGTTTAGGAATGCTTCAGATTTTTAAACAGTTCTGCTGCGGAGCACTGTAGCACCACGCTGCATAACAAATTGTTGCTTTCGGATGCAAGGCACACCCAGTGCTTTTTATAAAATGAATAGTGAGTCCTGGTTAATTTGAATCAGTTTGTGCATTCCTCCATATTTTTCCTTGGTTTTAGAAGCATAGTGAGATTAGCAGCTTGCTGTGAGCAAATGCTGTGTTGTGGCTAACCTTGCACAGTTAAATCATCAGATGTTGGCTTTAAGTTAATAGTGGTCAACCCACTGGTCACTGATTTGGATCTAGAATTTATTTGCTCCTTCCCAATTCTTCACTGGAAATTTCTAATTGCTGGTTTGTGATGTGTGTCGGCCTATGGGGTACCAACAAGCCATTTGTTTTTTTATCTGCCTTGTGCATTTATTTGGCAAAATAAACAACACAACTTGGTGAAGAAGTTTTAACTTCTTAAACGCTAACTGGACAACACTTGCTCGGAAGACAAAAAGAGTTATTTTTGTATCCAATAGATTCAGTAAAGTGTAAAATGTCTGAGATTGAAAGATCCTCAACAGGTTTGATTTTGGGTGATGCTGGAGTACTTGGATGTTCTAGGAAAGGCAGGGGATGCCCACCAGAGTGTCCATCCTAACCATACAAATGCGGGTTTTGGAATGAGTGGACATAGATCTCTCAGATTTAACAGCTTACTCTGGGGCAAGCCCCTTATTTGGAGATTTTTGGGAAATCTCCTCTTATTTTTACACTTGCAAGAGGAGATGGGATTTTTGGAGGATTGCTCTTTTTTTCCACAGAATACCACTTTTTTTTTTGTGTTCATCAACCCAAAATCTTCCCCAGAGATGAGAGGAATGGAAAGGTTTAAACAAAAGAGCAATTGAACATGTACATTAAGTCATTTTTTAAAAGTGAACATTTATGCAGATGCTTCTTATTTTAAATGGAAAAACATGCAGAAAATTCTCTGATATCACCCAGGAATATACTGCATTTTTCATTAATTATGTCTGGTCATCAGGTACAAGCAAGTCACAAAACAAATGAACATAGCAATGCAGAAAGGGGTTTTTCCCCCCCATCAAAGTAATAAGAGGTTTAAATTTTTTTGTTGTTGTTCCTCACTTATTCCCTTTCCCCCATGCAGTAGCCTTATTTTGGCTACTAAAAGAGCCTTCTGCCATGCTGAGGGTAAGATTAATATATTCACCATAGTACAAAAAAACTAACAAATGAACAAACACAAAAAAACCCTAGAAATAATTATCTAGTAATGTAGTTATATTCCTGAAGATTGCCAATAATATAACGCTGTTTGTATGAATTAATTGTTTACCCTCCTGCCATGAAAATATTGCAAGCTTATATGTGCCCTTAAAGCACATCTAGAAGATGTCCATGGAAAATTTCTGAATTTCTGGACTCTGACCCTGGAGATGGCTCTGCATATAAAATTGTATAAAGTGATGTCATCGCTTGTATTTTTGTGGTATCGAGACCTAAATACTTGTTAAACCTTCAAGTTAATAAATTACTGTTGAAGAAAAATATTCATTTTACACAAGATTTCAACAGTTTGAAAGAGGTGGTGCCAAAATTAGGATCTACTGCACACTCTAAAGAAATACTTCTGTTGCAAATGATTTGTTTATTACAAACTTAGGTCTGAAATCCATTTTCCTTTGCTATTCATACTTTTTTCTCTTTGTTTGCTTTTTACATTTCTCAAAGATTAGGGCAATAAAAGCCAACAAAGCCAATTTCAGTTTTGTAGTCAATTTTACTTGCAGGTTCTGAATTCTGCAGTGTGTGGGTGTTCCAGTCTGCATTAAAATTACTTAATATTTCAATATAATTTTTAACTGTAGGGTTGGGCTTTTTTATTCTCACACACTGTGCAAACAGAATTTTTATATTTTCTAGAAAACTTTTACTTCAAGTACACATATACACATCTTTTGTTGAATAGTTCCTTTATGAAGAGCTTCCTTTCATAGCAGTGATCGCTGTAGGTGAAATCCTAGTTCAAGTATAAACACAAAATACCAGTGTTTTTTTGGATGAAACCTCAAATAAGGAGAAATCAGCTAGAACTATTTATTTGGACATGCATTCTAAAATGTAGAATCACCTTTAAAAGAGCAGGAGGCATTCTGATGGCCATCTCCTCTTCCTCGAACTGGGAAGGCCTTCCCTCTGACTTAGAATAGCTGCCCCTCCCCTAAAAGCAGCAATTAACCTTTCCAGCAGTCTCACATCTGGCCAGCTGTTGAACCACGTTCCACCACGGGGAAAGGTCACCAGTGGGTGTTGGGAAACGGCCCCAAAAAGTGCTGAGGGGAAAAAAGACGATAAATGGATTCGCTGTGGAATTGGACGTGTTCTTCGAACCAGCAGCTGAGGAGAACGGGTGAACCTACATTCCGGACTTATTTTATTTTTTAAAATTTCCAGACACCAAGAAGCTGCTGGGAGGGTGAAACCTCAGAGCTTGGTTAAACCCCTCCATGTAACACAGCTCTAGAAACCCCCTTACATATGATTAAGGGTTAGTGCACTGTGGACAATGTTTACCACCCCAATCAGAACAATTCTTTATTTTTCATCGCTTTCTTACACTTTCCCCAGCTTTGCTGATTTCACCTATGTTTGTCTGGTGCCTTGGTTTCAAATTCTCATCAACGGTGCTGTTGCTGAGAGCTGTGTGGGGCCCTCATCATGCCTCTGCAAGAGGCAGGGATGGTTGTGTCTGAAGTAGTGCAGGAACAGCAAAAGCTGCACAACTGGTTCTCTCAGATTTGCTCGTGCCAGAAAAGCCACCAGAGAAGACCCATTNAGAAAGGCCGCAAGAGAAGACCCATGGTTATAATTACAAGAGCAGAACTAGTAGAAGAGGGTAAATCTGTTGTGCATTCCCCAAAAAAAAAAAAAAAAATTTAAGTCCCCTTCCTTTAGATGTATTTTTACATTTTCTCTTTACTGTAACGTGGATACACTCCTCTGTGTCCCTGGGCACGGCAAGGGGCTGGAACTAGATGATCTTTAATGTCCTTTCCAGCCCAAA
Source organism: Mystacornis crossleyi (assembly GCA_013400655.1). NCBI lineage: Eukaryota > Metazoa > Chordata > Aves > Passeriformes > Timaliidae > Mystacornis > Mystacornis crossleyi. The sequence goes on along the minus strand of VYZQ01048723.1, from coordinate 9,310 downwards.
CCATTCTGTGATTCTATGATTCTGCACACGTGTGTGTGTAAACAAAAAAAAAGAGAAGGGAAGAGGATAATGACTATTGCCCATTCGGTGCCAGTCCTGCAAATCTTCCTGATGCAAGGGAACCTACTGAGTACCATAAGAGTATTTGCTTGTTTAAAAATTTATACAACTTATTGGAGAAATGCTTATGATGTAGTGATATGATACGGCAACACAAAGCTTTTTCCCTCGTAAAGCAGGGAGCCCTTACTGTGAATCTGTTTTATGTAGCAGCCAGCACTCGTGTGGAGGTGCTGCTGCTGAGGCTGCCGTGTGCTTCCGTCGCTGCTGAGACTGTGGCTCACCAGGAAATGCCTCCATGGAGCCCCATCAGGGCACCAGCCCTGTGCAAGGTTTGTGGGTGGGCACGAAGGGACGGGCCCGCAGAATGGCTGTGTCTGTTTGTTCAGCACTGTCAGTGAGAATTCAGAAGGTTATTATCATAACCCCCCTGTTCTGGAAGCTGGCCTTCCTCCTCCTCCTCCTAAGCCTGCCTAAAAGAATTAGTTCAGGG
>VYZQ01048717.1:14051-42096 GCA_013400655.1 Mystacornis crossleyi | reverse complement strand
CCACTGAGCAAATTCTGAATCTGTGGGCAAAGAAGCAGCGAAGGGGATGAGTTTGGCTACTCAGTGTACGAGTACATGTAACAAAACTGCTTTACTGATTTTTATTACTGATTTATTGTACAGACCTTATACATCTGTGATTTATAAAGGGTAATCACACCAATAGCAGCTCCTTCTATTCCACTTGCAATCAGAGACTGGATGAGCTTGACTGTAAAATGAGCTTCTGCCATATTATAAAAGCTGTTGTCTCTTTCGATCTGGAAAGAGGGAAAAAGAGTCCCAAATCAGTTCTCGCCAACAATGTAAAAAGAAACAGAATGGAGGAAAAACTACCACACTGACTTTTTATTTAAGAAGTATATATAAGAAGTGTTGAGGAACTTACCTGCTCCACGCCATGAACGCTATAAAAGCACAGCGTTGGAAGCCACTCCAATAAAGGAGTCCTGTCCTCCTCAGAAATCCCATCTATGAGGTTCCCTTCGTAGAAGAGCTCGTTGGCGATGGCGCTGAGGGCTGGGTGACAGCGGTACTGTGTCCGAAGAAGTATTGGGTTATGTCCCTAAAGAATGAGGATAACAGAAATTAGGACTGGGAAGTGTTCACGTGGATGGAGCGTGGAGCAACCCGGTCTAGTGGAAGGGGTCCCTGTCTGTGGCAGGGGGTTGGATTAGGCGACCTTTGAAGTCCCTTCCAACCCAAACCATTCTGTGATTTTTTGATATTTTGCAGTGCTGAAACACCGATCCTCTGGCAGCGGAACCAGAATTCCCCTAGTGACTTCGGTGGACCTACAATTCCACTCTCCACCTTTTCCAAAGGTGTGTTCAGCAGCACCTACCATCAAGCAGAGCCGGTCAAAGAGAGTCTGCTCCAATCCCTGCTCATGAACACTCTCAGACCCTTGAATAGTTGGCGGCAGTTGCTTGGGGTCTCCAACAAGGACAAGCTTTTCACACTGAAACCTAAATAAGAATGTGAAAAAACAAGGGAAAGAAGTGTTCTAGAGAGGACGTTAAGCCGTTCATAACCAAAGCGTGTGCTGTGTTTCTGTATCGCATTGCTTCCCATCGGCCTCCCTTCTCCACCCCGGTTTAATAACACCTAAGAGCAGGCCTCAGTGTTCAATCAGTCTTTTTGCTCCCTAAGCCGAGACCTCGGGGTTCATATGCTCGAAAGGGTGTGGGGTTTGGCACTGTTTGGAGCCTGTGTCCCTGCTGAAGCCCCACAGGAAAGCTGTACCTGGCGATGGGGAGGAGAGAAGCAGGTTCAGTCATCTGACTGCACTCATCCAGCATCACCACAGGAAAGCTGAGCGCGTTCAGACAAGGGAAGGGGCAGGCAGCACACGTCACTCCAACCACTTTCACCTTCCACGAGCAAGGGGAAAATGGGTAGGCAAAAAGTTAAGATCATTTCAAAGTTAATCTCTGTGCAGCGCATAACTATAGCGGGAGAATACGCCTACATTTATTTTTAGAAATAAGACACTAAGCTATACCTGTGGAATCAAACCTAACATCCACTTTGTTTTTCAAAACCAGGAGCTTGGCAGGTGTGAGAGGGAACTCCCAGTTTCCATTTGCTGGGCCCTGTGGATAAGACACAGCAAATCCCTGCTTTCCCATCCCATCTCTTTGACCGTACCTGTTGCAGAATAGTTTTATTGGTCCCCAGTTTATGCTGCTCAATGCTCTTCCTGACGTATATTTTTTCAGCTGGAGTCAAATCTTCTTTCATGAGAGCAAGCAGCTCTTTCAACTGCTCATTTTCATTTCCTGAGCCTGCATGTAAACTTCAAAGAAGATTTTGTAACATACATTACAGTAACTGACGTAACCTCACTTTACAACAACAACGTACTAACATACCCCAAATTGCTTCAGATCCCTCAAAGAGGTTTTCTTACCTATGGGGAAGAATTGCTTTCGTGATTTTCCTTATACTTCCCACTCTTATAAAATCTTCAAATCCAAGATCGAGCAGACTTTAAAGAAAAAGAGGTGGTAAAAATTACAGAAATGGCAAAAAGAAATATTGAAAACTTTAAAAGTGGTTTCAAAAGACACATCAGAACCCTGGGGAACACAGACTTTGGTGATTAACGAGATGAAGTACCTCAGTAATTCCCGAAAATCAAAATAAATTACCTCATCATGATTTGCCTCAAAAATGCTTAACGCCTTGATGATTCCCCTCTCATAATCTTCCATATGTATCTTCCCTTCCTTTTTCCTTCCAAACCGTGAGGTTTTTTTTTTCATGTTAACTTCATGCTGAATTTTCACAAATCTGATTCTCTCTGCCCCTCCTTCCCCTACTGCTACATCCCACAGATTCCTGAGCAGTGTTACTTTGTCATGATGCATTTTAATAGTAAATTTGATGACAGTAAAGCCTAATATTAGTCTTCTGTAAATTTTTTACGTAGCTTTCACTCTTTTAACTGTGCAAGAGAGCTGAGGTAAAATAAAAGCCTGTGTGTGGCGCTTTTTAGGGAAAGAAATCAATGTTTTTGATGTGTTTTACAGGAAATACCCACACAATTATCACCACCACATAAGAGCATTATTGGTTTTGAAAGAAGAGTCTGTAAAAGCCTCAGTAACCCACCCCAGCAGTATCCTGTCCACAGCAACGTTGGTGGAAGAAGCAATGAGAAGTTTCCACGGAGTTGCCCTTGGACCCTCTGTAGCTTCACTGCTTTCAAAGAGCTGCACGAGGAACAAGATCACCACAGACAGCAGGTAGCTCTTGCCAGCTCCAAAAACACCTGGTATTTTGGAAGCAAAAGCTCAAGTTACGAGTGAAAATTTCCCAGAAAGTTTAAATCAATTGCTTGAACTTCAGTTTTGCCGTGATTCCTGTAAAAACATTGCCTGGGCTTGCTTCAGCAGCTCCCAATATCTAGGGGCAACCAGCTACCTTACACTTACAAAAACATGATAAATACACGATAAAAAGTGGTTTTAGTATGAAAAGACAGAAGCAGAAGGGACACTAAATAACTCTAATTTTGTGTATAGATATTTCTAGGAAAAACCTCTCATGCTTCTGTGAAATCCTGCAAAAAGCAGACTGAAAATTTAAGGAGCAAAAGCCCTGTGCTGAGAGAATGGATGTATTAATGTCAAGGTCATTATCAGAGGGGCTGATTCTGGCATTTCGTATTAAAGGCATTTCAGATCACTCAGCATTTTTGCAAAGACACGATAGCAGCAAATGTCACAGTTCTTTGTTGCCTACCACGTATGATCGTGATGGGCAAGCTCTGATGTTCTTCCCCTGGCTTGGGGTTTTCACAGGAGGTCATCATCTGGGCTATGTGAATCAACGAAGTTGCTTGGTCGGGGTTCAGGGAGAACCTTTGGATCATCTCGTCAGCCACTCCCATTGCCACTTCAGAGCTCACAGGGCCGGACATCATCGAGCGTTTCAGGCTCACGGCAGGTGGAGTAAACTTCCTTTTGTTCACTCTTTTCGTAGCATTTTCAGAATTACAATTCCTAAAAAAAACCCAAAAAATAGCCAAGAGATATAATTTCTGTCTCCTGTTCTGATATTCCTACACTGAAGTGCTGCTGTTTTATGACTGCTCACAGTATCACAGAGCAGTAACTCACATTTTCAGGAGATACGGGATTAGCGGTAACGTGCATGGATTGAAGTGCTCCTCCATGTTTCTTAAGGATGCCAGCTCACCGCTGGCATTACAAACCAGCAAGGCGTGAACACACACTGGAAATGCCACAGAAAAGTAAAACGAGAAAGAAATTAAATGAGCCGAAATTTCAAATCAGCTAAATAAATAAATAAATCATAAAATGCCAAAAGAGTCATTAAGTCATTTTATCTCCTTCATTAACAAAACATAACAACCCCAAAGCTTTAGCTAAATTCAACAGCAAAACCAAGAAACTTTTGCAGAATGACAGATTTGATATGTAGCTTTTTATATGAATATAAATTTTCCAGTGAGTTGTTTGAGGTTTCTATATTTTGTTTTTCAAGGACAGTAAAAATATATTCCTGTTACTTACACTCTGACAGTCAATTTGCACTGTATATTGTATTATATAATTTTCTACTTTCTTTATCTTATTCTCATTTCTTCCCCACCCATTTGGAATTTACCAGCTACTTTACAGGTTTAATTGCGTTAATAACTGTATTCAAATTACATATTCAAACATACAAGGAAAAAAAAACCACTGTGAATTAAATCACGCGCAAGATTTGAGAAATTCTAAACTCGTCCTTGATGGCCGGCTGGATTTTTCCATAGTTGTTTCCCACAATTCTGAATGATTTGCTGTGGAACTCACTGTTTGATCTCCAGTTGGAGGGACTGTAACCTTTCAGTGGTAGCAATTCTATTTCATTGTTGGAGGATGGTCCAAAGAAAGCACTGCTTGCAATGAAAGTATCGATGGGATCAAAGGTCAGAGTCTTTGAAACAACCCAGATGTCATCTGCCAAAAAAAACATAGAGTCCTCATGAGCTTCTCCTACTGCCACCTTTTAAATCTGATGTTTAAGATGTGCTTACCTTTGCTGTAGAGAGAAGAATGCTCCTTTCTGCTTAGTTTCAGGTACAATTTGGATTTGGAGTCACCATCAAAGCTGGCAGATGTATTCATAAATTTCTTGAACTTACTGTACCGCTGTGTTGGGATTTCAAAGGCTTTCCTAGGAAATTGTAGTTTAAAAAAAAAAAAAAGTGCGTAAACAATCGGCACATTTTGGATTCAGCACCAAAAATAAGAAACCTCCACAGATTGGACCAAGTGGTTGTACATCATCTTAAATTAACAAGTTTTAAATACATTTATCTTGACTGCCAAATTCCGTCATATTCAGCCACAATTAAATTGTTTCCTCTACAGTTAAGCAGCACAGAATGGTCTTTGAGACGACTTCTGGAACTAAAATTAGAATCTTGAAGAGAATGAATCAACTTCTCTTACTGAAGATTAAATGAACAATAATTCAAATGCAGCAATCGTAACATTAAGCAGAAATTGTAACATTAAGCAATTGCTCAAGCTGCTGGTCAGCAGTTTTGATTCTTGCTAAAAACAAATACCACTGCTATAAATATTTTTCCTTCACTAATTTGGCTCTTGCATTTCTTCACAGAAAGAAATCTTTACTCTTTATATATAACGAAAATGTGCTAAATCCCGCTGAAATCCCAGGCTACCGGAATATTTATGTCCCTGAATTCACACAGCACTTGAAAGAAGTGCACACAGCGTTTCAGGATACCTCACCAAAAGCTGGCATTCCTCATAGACAGCAATCTTTTGACTCCTGAGGTATGTCCCAATACTTTTTGTGTCGTGGAGCACTGCGCTCGGTCTGGATTTTGTCCGTGTGGGGTTCACATCTTCAATCCACTTGAAAAAGGAACACCGCTCAGCTTTGGGGGCATCACAGGCATAGAACAAACGACCCTGCAAGGGAAGGGAGGGAAAAAAAAATCCATGAAAAAAAAATCCATGAGCACTGAAACAAGCAAGAAGAAAAGAGAAAGCAGTGGACCGACACTTTCACCCCGGAAGTGTAAAAACACAAGGAATAAACAGCACCTTGTTTTGACCTTCTTTTTTAACCATCACCAGCTTAGCAGGGTGCATGTGGTTGCAGAGGGGAGCGCAGCTTCCTTGGCTCTGGCTGTGCCCTTCTTTCACTGATGTGTGAAATGATACATCCACTTTGGAGAGGGCACTGTGCAGTCTCTGTGCCAGCTCAAACAGCATTATGTTCAATTGCTCTTGGTAAGGAAGGGAGAACAATGCAGCCATTAGCACAGCCTTAAAATGATTACACAGGTACACAACATTCAAACAAAGGTATTTTCGCTGGAAGATTTCCATCCCAAATCAAAGTATTTCATCTGAATCCTAAAAGAAAGCATGTGACCTGCAAAACCCACTTATTCCAGGGAAAAAAAAACAAAACAACTTAGGAATCTTAAGACAGGAAAACAGCAGGAGGTTACATAGTTGAACTGAAGTGTACTGTCCTTTTGCAGTGTTGGGGAGTACATGGACTCTTTGGGTATAGACTGAATATATTTCAGAATATATATATAAAAAATCAAACGTACCCTGTTGTTCTAATAGGCAGTGTTTAAAAATGACAGCATTTCATCGAGCACAGTGTGAGACTTACCTGTCAGAGCAGCTTTGAAAACCTGTTTGTAGTGAGTGTGAGACTGAAACACAGCTGGGATGGAAATCTTTCTTTTAGGAAGATTGGCGTGTTTCACTTTATCCACATGAGGAAAAGACAACTCAGAAATTGTTATGTCCTAAAAAGATCCAGGAAAAGAAACCATTAAAAACTGCAAGACCTCGAATGAGACAAATTTTGCAGATTTGTAAAAATACATTTCCCTAGAGCTTGGGCTGCCGTTTAGGATGCATCATGAGGTTAAAATTTGCCCCTTGCCAAACAGCCTGCATTTATAGTAACACAAATAATACTTCCAAACGCTTTAGAGAAAACCGTGTCGTTCAAAATCATGTTTTTCACCACTAGGCATGGGGAAGGAGCACACAAACCCCATTTTTAACACCAGTTTTTGCACAGAAATAAATTAATCGTAACTGTCTTCATAAGGTTTTTAAGTCCAGTATATATGGATTTTACATATATATATATTTGTATAAAAGCACACGCAATGTGTATACCAGTGTATATATGAAATATATGAGTTATTTCGATACCTCTACTTCACACAAATACTGTACTGGACAGACAGTATTAAAGAACCAAAAAACATTAAAAACAATGGAAAAAGCTAACATTTTCTTGAACTCTCCAAACCATCTGACAACTTTAAAAAAACCTGACTTGTGGTTGGTTTGGTGTTTCCCCCCAGTTTACTCCATTTGTCTACTGGTCACAAGCAGCTGTGCTACATTTTTAGGTGCTTATTCCAAGCCGTAACTTTTACACAACTAAAACTGAAGGAATTTATAATATTTTGAAGTCAGAGACTATGCCTCGAAGCAAAAATAGGTGTTCATTAAAATTATGCTCATCCCACAATTTAGAAAAGTCCTTCATGAACACAATTTCTTACTAATTACAGATGACAAAACAGCCCAACAGCTTTTCTTTCGTCTTCCTGCCACCGACATTCAGATTAAAAATCTAAATCTGGCACTGAGCGCGCCAAGGAATTTCCTTTACAAAGGATTAGTCACGGCACTTAAAAAAAGGACACGTTTTTCTGTCACCACGGCAGAAACATTTCATCCAATCACACCGAAAACATCTTGCAGGCAATCAGATAAAGGCAGTCACTTTGGCCAGAGAAATGTGTTTGTGTCAGCGATAGCTGTGTTTGCTTGAACAGGTACACACCTGGCCCTCTCCTGCTGCGGCGTGGCAGCTCAGGTGACTCAACACCTTTTGCGTGGCCGCAGCCAAAGGTGGCTGCCTTAAGTGCAGGGCAAGTCCCTTCCCCTCCGAAACCACAGCTGGGTGGCTGCTGCTTGCACAGCCTTCCCCAGGCGAGCTCCTGGCTGGCAGCAGCAGCGCAGAGCTGGGAGCGCTGGGATTCGTGGCTCTGCCCTCTCCTGTCTCGCCCGGCGGCATTCCGAGGACGCTCTGGGCACAGATGTCATCGTTCTCTTGCCCGTCGGTGCTGTTTTCAGGGATCAAATCACACTGAGCAGTGTTTTGATACTTCAGCCACTTGCTTTGTCTGCGTTGGGCAGTCCCATTAGGGAGCACTGGTGCTACAGATCCCCTTTGTCCGTCTTCCGTGCACTCCCCAAACACAGAGGTTTCATAATTCCTGTCCTCGGGGCCTGGAGCGCTCCAAGGAAACGCCACTGACTCGCTGCACAAATTGCCTCCTGAAGAGCCCAAAGATTGCTGGACCTCCTCACTCTCAGTGGGGTAAAACACGTCAGGAGTCTCCTCGGTGGCAGGAAGAGTGACAAAAGGAGTTCGCGTTTTCATCGTGGGCTTGAATCCCGGGAGGCTGCATTCCTCTGGATAGCTGGATTTCTCCCGAGCTGTGGGGAAAATACAGCTTACAAGCAAATGGTGGCACCTAGGGATGGTACTTCAGATGCACAAAAAGATAAGGAAGGAATTCTAAGTTCCTCCTTTTACATCCTGTCTTCTAACTGGGAAGCTCTCTGGATCGTGCCTGTGCAGTATTACACTAAAATTCCACACATAATGATAGATTTTGTGTGATTCCTTTAATCAATTTTAATTATTTTAAATCCCCATATTCAGAACACGTTACGTAGCCACTCTGCTTGTATAAAAGACCATTATTTAACACGGTTGTGTTTTGGAGGTCATTAATCTGATGTCACTGACAGTTGCCACCTAGAAAACACCCATTTTAACATTTGCTGCTTTTTCCAAAAGATAACCCACAAAACTATGAATTAATATTACACAATGCAGATAAATAAACTCTTAGTACCAAAAAGCATCCTTTTGACCAAATTAATTATCAATAATTACAGTCACTGATAGGTATCAAATGAAGTGGGTCAAAGGACAGCTGAATATGGAAGAAAACTAAAAGTAGGTAAATAAAACCCTAAATATGATTTAGAAGCTTAGCTTACAGCCTTTTTGCCCCCAAAGGAGAAACCGATTTTCCTTTATAAAACTAAATCCCTCTACTGAAGTCTTTTTGAGGAGAATATAATTGGCAGGGTAACAGTCTATGATAGCCTGATTCGTTGTGCTTCAAGAACACTCAGAGATTTTCCAGCTAAAACACTGTGAAGTGCCAGGATAAACTGTAAATTCTTACTGAAAAAAAAATCTGGGACTTCTCGTTCACTTGGTAAGATCCCATGTGTCAGGGGCTCCAGGACGTCTCCAACAGTCTCCTCATTTCCTGCAGCTGGAGAAATTGTAGAGTCTGGATCAAGTGGGGAAGTCAGTTCTGATGAAATCTACAGGTGAAGAATTAACGTGTCAGGTGGATGACTGGAGAAAACCCCCTGATTACAGCTCTTTTACCACTGTTCTCTCTCTCATCATTCTAAACAATTGAAATCTCTCAGAGTTGAGATAAAACAGCTTCGAAAATAAGAAACTGCCACGAGCACACAGGAAATAAAGCCAAAAATAGCTGCACGAGACAGTGAATCCACACCTTGCCAGGTTCCCAGGCAGTCCACCGTGCTTGTCTCAGGTCAGAGTGCGAGGGTGAGCCTGACACTGTCCATGGTGGCACTTCAGGATACACCTCCAATGCCAGTGCTAGGAAAAACACGGGAAGCACTGAAGTCATGCAGAAATTTTGAGGCCAATCACTGCCCTTCTCCTTTTACTTTCACTTACGGGAGCGATTTATTCCTGGCTCTTCAATAACATCAGGCTTCATTTGAAAATTCCCTTCTCTGATTACGTCAACATCATGCTTATGAAGGCTCCTGGAACCTGGAGACTTTATTAAAAAAGAAGCATAAGCAAAAGCTTGTTAGAAATTAAACTGTTTATCTTGTTTTTTTCAAAGTGCAGCTGATCAGAGGAGCAGAAAAAACCCAAGTCACACATTACGAAGTTCTATGACAAAGGTAAGTAAAAATAATCGATTTCTATATGATTGTAGCAGTCTAAAAACGAACTATTTTCTATCCTAAATTGACAGGACACTGCCTTGCACTAAGGTTAGTAAGGGTAACTAAACAAAAAAATGTTTTTTACCTGTCTGAAGTCATAAAGGTCATAATTCCTTGAAAAGAGGGGTGAGAAAAACGTCTCAGGTGCAAAGTCCACGTTCCCTGGGTGCTGCTGCCATCCTAGCTGAGAGCAAGGAGCTCTCAGCATGACCTCACTAGCTGCTGATCCTTTCACTTGGTGCCCTTGGAAGGCAACAGGCTACACAAGGCATTGGAATTGTCACTAACAGGAAGTAAAAACTGCTCCGCAACTATCTACGGTCAATACAGGTACTTTTTGTACGTACAACAAAAATAATCCGTTGGGAACAGCAGAAGAGAAACAAAGATTTCTGGTTTTTTTTTCCCGTGTAATTTGAGTTTAAAGCCTTCCCTGGAAAACTTCCCACAGCGAACTGCACTAAAAATTACGAGAACTGGTTAAAATTTTATTAGGACTTATTGTAATATATTACAATTAGTAAACCATTTAAGTGAAATTTAGGAAACACTGGTAATTCTACTTCAGTTCCACAGAAATGGTACCTTGGGTTGCCAGTTAGATGTCCCAGGGTCTCTTTGGGCTGCTGCTATTGGCACAATATATGCCTCTGTCTTCTGTAATAAATTGTCCACACAGTTGGGCTGCATAGAAAAGTATCAAAACTTAATTAGTCTAACAATTTAATAACCATTTAAAGTGAAAATTCAGAACTGTCTTGTATTTATACAAAGGAAGCATTTTCAGTTACAGCCTTTTTTTTTGGAAGCCAGGACCATCCAGGACAGGATAAGAAACTATGTTTGCTTTTCAAACAGGACAGGAAAAAGCGAAGGATTTAATCTAAAATCTTTCTTTAAGCTTTAGATGGATTGAAAAAGAAAAAAGGCTGTTAATAGCTCTGGATAAAAATCAGTGTGAATCATCAAACACAAACAGTTGTCCCAGCGTGTTTCAACCCAAATGCTAAAATTCCAAGGAAAGCCGTGTATTTAAAAAGACAGTGAAAAAAAAAAGGTGGTAAAAGATGGGGTAGGGAAGGAGAAGTACCAAACATATTAATGGAATATTAAACATGACTCAATGCTAAAATTTGCATTAAGTTTCTTGTTACAAGTGAGGCCTCCGGAATATTAGCAAGAGGACATCCCCTGTTTATGACCAGCTTCATAAACAAAGCCTCAAAGCAATTTGTAGCTCAACCTCTATGGTTCCATAAACCAAGAATTTTATTCCAGGAGCCAGGTGGAAAATGCATTTATCTTGTACAGATAAATATATGTAGTCAAAAATCGGTTACCATAAGGCCAGGAGAATCAAAGTATGAACAGGAAGATGCCTGTAAACTTTCTGAGTAAGGCATTGCTGTAAACTCTTTTATAGCTACGAGAGATGGAAAAGCACAGTGAGTTACAGTCAGTTAGTCCCGGTCTTTTTACATGAAAGCATCTGAATATTTACTGGTCTTGCAAACTTAACCCATGCAACGAACCGCAGTTAGGATTTAACCGAATAGTTAGGATTTAACTGAGTGAGAGCAAACAGAGACAGACTTGGAGCTCACAGTGTTGCTTCAAACAGTAAAAATTGCACGAGGCAATCTACAGGACGCATCATTCCGAAAGTATTTCTAAATATAAGGAGAAATGAGAGTACAGAAGTCAAACGGGTACAGATACACAGAATTCACTTTAAAACACAAGCTGACCTAACCTTCATCCTTCTCAAGGGGTTCAAATGTCTCCTTAGAAGTGTCTGTTTCACAGAACATGCTGTTACTTTCCTCCATCTTTTGCAAGCTCTCTAATGCTGTGCTATGCTGAGTCAAAGCTCTCAGAAGAGCGATACCATTCACCAAATCAGGGAGACCTGAGCAATTCTCAGCCACTGCTGTGCATTTCAGGCAATCCACCCCTGTTGTTTCACCTTTGCAGGCTTCAGGAGATGCAGTTATGTTCTCTCCATTTTCCAACTCAGTTTCTCTCACTGCTGTTTCCTCTGGAGACGAATAACCCGTTCCTAAAGGATCTGATTTTTGTGACAAAGGCAGCAGAGGGCTGCCTGGTTTAATGTCATCACTCTTAGTACCCCAGAGGTGCTCTGAGCCAGCCTCTGGGCATCCCGTGCATCCAAACTGCGCAACTCCTTCCTCAGTCTTTTTGTCCGTGGCAGCAATCATCCTGCTGGGAGGAATACCCGGAATATTTCCAGTTGCCTCAAACACACTGGTTTCAGGGTGACATTCATTAACATTGCTGTCACCAGGTGAGAGATCAGAGTGCTGGTTTCTTATCCGTGATGTGCCATTAATGGCGAGTGCTGCACTGCCATCCAGATCCTCCTCACTGTTCGTGGCTGCAAAACTTGATTGACTCTCACGGATCTCTTTTATGTTGTGTCCATCACCTGAAAGTTCCACTTCGGTTCTGGTCTGGTTTGCAGAGTCTTCTGCAGCTCTCCTGGCATCACTGTCGCAAAGCTGGGGTGGCGTACCCCCATCTCCATCAAAATTTGAACATTTGACTTCGTTTTTGCTGCGTGTCCCTACTTCACAGCGAGAATGAGGCCTGGAGGCGGCATCTTGTGATACGTCGTCTCCCCGTAAGCAGCCTGGGCTCTGTGGAGGCGGGTCTCCCTCAGTGAGCTCCTTCACTTCTCCTTCACACACGTCTTCACTGTCCGTGTCATTAAAATCAAAAGTCTCCATTAGGCTAAAGTTAACCTGCATCAGTTCCTCATCTGAACTACGGTCTTTGCCGTGCAAACCGAACTCCTCCTTCAGAATTCCAGCTTCAGTCAGGGTCACATCCCCAGAGAGCTCCGGGTCACTACACGCTCCCTCTGAATTGTGTCTCGGAGGAAGCTCACTCTGCATCTTCAGTGATAAATTCTCTCTAAGCTTGTCAGTCCCTGAACGCTCTCTGCATCCAAAGGGATTGTTTTCAAAGGTGGTTGGACTTGCTGAACGTGAAATGTCACCTGAGGATGGGACAAACTGACTGTCACTCATTCTACTTAGGGTGGACTCAGGTAGGAAGCAGCTAGCTGTGTCGCAGTGATCTTGTAAATCTTGACTTAAATTATTTACCTTTTTGTCTTGCCTCTGTCCTGTGACTTCTTCAGCACCAGGTTGTTCAGATGAATTTGGAAGCATTTCAGCATTCCAGTCCTTTTCCTCACTTCCAGTTCCCTGCATAAAAGGCAGGCACTGAGTATCTGGAATGAGTCCCTTGGCAGGGTTGCCCGAAAAAGCTGGTATGACAGGGATTTTTTGGTCATAGAAATCTGCATTTTCTGCGGCCTGAAAAGTGGAAAGACAGCCTGTGACTCCAGATGTTTGCTCTCTGTGTCCTTGTGCTGGTTTAGACTTCAGAAGAGCAATTATCTGTGCTGTGCTCCTGATGTGGTGGGACACTGCCCCGGGACCAGTGTGCCCAGTAAGGAGAGGAGATTCTGGCTTCACAACAAGCTGCTCAGAGTTTTGCTTCTGTGCCTCCTCACAGCTACCAATAAACGGAGCTGAAAGCAATGAGGACACAGACACGTGTTCTCTGCCATTGTCCCTACATCCCTCTTCCTGAAAGCCTGCAGGGGGATTTGTTTCTGCATCCTTCTTGCGAATCGTAGAAAACAACGGAGAGCTGATGTAAAACTGGGACGGAAAACTCCCTTGGCACTGCTTAGAGAAAGGCAACACTGGTGCTTTTTCTTCATCTTCCACGGCTGGCATTTTCTTCTCAACTTGGCGTGGCCCTTGGAACCCCTAGGAGAGAAATTTTAAATTAATCCACGTTTTGTAATCAAATGTTGCACACTCCATGAACTAGATCCTGATCAAATGGCCTGAAAACACACTCTGATCAGATCCACGTGAGGTGCATAAAAACAACCTCAAGCCCTTGTGATTTTTACTGAAGGCTCAGCAATAGCCATCCTGCTAAACCAAATCTCCTAAATGTGGAAAAAAACACCTATAGGGAACACAGTCTGGATTACAGCTTAAAAAACAAAACAAAACAAAACAAAACAAAACAAAACAAACAAAAAAACCCCAAAACAAGACAAAAAAAACCCAACCCCCCCCGGAATAAATTAGAATAAATTACGTATATATTTACTATTCACCATTCATGAGAATATGTGTCCCTTGTGCTTTAAAATGCATGTAAATACGAGACATAAAAATTTGGAATAAAAACACACCGTAAACTTCCTTTTCAAGCCAACGGGGAGACGTCTTGGGGGCAGAAGACCAGGTTTTACACCATTTCTATCCACTGCTGCAGTTTCTGCTTTCCTCGGCTGATCTTCAGAAGGCTTTTCACTCCTTTTGACTGCTTCAACTGTGATTAAATATCGCTCACTTTCTAAATCATCTCCAGGAGTCACCTGGAAAGGAGAGAGCAGCAGTGTGTACATACTAGTACTATATAAGAAACCACAATACGTATAATTATTTTAAATAAATATAGTCTGTTAAGTACTTATATGTAAAAAATTCAAGTACTTAAACCTACTGTATCACAGATGCCATAAAATATTTTTACTTATATATATATTCTAAAAAGCACTAGCTTCAATTTACTATAGTGATTATTTCATATATCACTATAATACACTGCTTTTATCACAAAGAAAAAAAAATTCCATGAAACCTTCTGGACAAACAGTAAGATCTATTAATAGATACAAGCTGTTTTCCCTTTCCGTTATTTGCACTGTAGCAGAGTTTTAAACCAACAACAAGAAAAATTACTATTTTAGCTACCAAGCAAGTGTTTGAAATGCTGCCTGAAAGACTAAGCACAATCAGATATAAAAATGACCACTCCAAACAAAATATACCTGAGATTTTATAAAAATACTCTCCAGACATTGTCCTTTATCATCAAACAAGGTGGCCTGAAATGTAAAAATAAGATTTTACATAACCAGTTATTTCACAAATCAACTCGACTGCCACTGGCAGTCCAGCAGTAGCAGTTTATATTAAATCCAAAAGTGTTAAGTCCGAATTTTCACCTGATTTCTGCCAGTTCTAACCCTCAGAACTCCATCCTGCCATGTCTTCGATTTTTTCATTTTTTGGTGAGTATATAATACCTGTTATAAACATATAAAATGTCGAAAAAATAACAGGTAAGGAAATGTCCAAATACTTCAGCAGCTACAGTCTTTAAAGTTATTCCTACTTAATTGTACAGACTGTTAAAAATCACTCACAGTAAATTCTTGAGAGGCCATTGCTTTGGCAACACAGTCATCCAACAGCTTATTTCACAAATATCCACAGCCTGAGAGACAGGGAAACGGTCAGGATGCTTCACCTGAACTGTGAAGGAAAGGTGTGGACAAGAAATTATTTGTTTTTTCCCCTCAAAAGAAAAGAGTAAGATGCAAGACAAGATCAAACCAGTGGGGTAGAGCTGCTGTGGGCATTTTAAAGAGAAACCTCAAAACCAATCTAACTGCCTGCTGGTAAAAAAAAAAATCGCTTTTTAAAATAGATGTCATGATATTTTCTAGCTTTTAGGCGAATTCATTCGTTTAAATGACTGGCTGGCAACTCTGAATACTCTTGCTTAGAATTACCTGAATTAAACCCCCAAAAGTTTACCTGCAGAAAAAAAAAAAGCAAAACAAACCAAAACCAAAAAACCAGAGAAGCCGTCACCAGAATGATTTTGTCACAGGTGTGGAGTTGGTCACGCATGTTTAACTCATGCAAAAAATAACTGACTCTCCAAACCAGCGCCCCGTGAAGCCAAACCTCTTTGCATATTTAAAGTTAGACCGCACTATATTTTAAAATAAATTTTTATATAGTCTTTGGATTAGTGAGAAACAGTTTATACGACGAAAAGGAGAAAGATTCGCGCTGTTTCTTACGGTTGCCACTTCCTTGGGTGCTTCACAAGGTGCAAATCCCTGGAAACGGACACCCCCTTTAGGGCAGAGTCATTCCTTCAGTTATTAGAGCAGCTGGATCAATGCGAGCCCTTAGGATGAGTCCCGAGGGAATGCCGCGGGCACTGGGACGCCCCGGACACACGGACACGGCGCTGCCAAACCGGCCGCCTCCACACGGCCCTTCCCCAGCCCCTTCCCAGCCCTTCATCCACCGGCACTCCCTGCAGCGCCAGCGCCGCCTCCCAGGGGGATGCCCTGAGGGACCGCGACCGCAGCCCCCCGCCACTCCCGGGGGGGGCCGGGCGGACAGCCCGATCCTACCCAGCGGCTCCGGGATCGGGATCGGGACCGGGACCGGGATGGCGGTGACAGCCGCCGCCTTTCCGAACTTTCCCGCCGCAGCGCCCCGCGTGACGTCACGACGCCGCGACACCCCGCGAGGAGGAAGTCACGTGCGCCCGAAGTCAGGCGCGCCCCCGACGCCGCCGCGCACGCGCGGGCGCCGCCGCGGGGCTTTTTATTTTTCCCCTTGGAAAGCGGGGGG
The DNA here is from genome assembly GCA_013400655.1 of Mystacornis crossleyi. Taxonomy (NCBI): domain Eukaryota; kingdom Metazoa; phylum Chordata; class Aves; order Passeriformes; family Timaliidae; genus Mystacornis; species Mystacornis crossleyi. The sequence goes on along the minus strand of VYZQ01048717.1, from coordinate 25,982 downwards.
AGCCGGCAGCGCGTCGCGCCGGGACTGACGAGGACGGTGGTAGAGCCGGAGCCGCGGAGGGGCCGGGCGGAGCCGAACCGGTGTCGCCGCGGCGGCGGCGGCGGCGGCAGGTCAGTGGCCGGGGAGGGGCTGTGGGTTTGCCGGTTGTAGCTGCGGCGGCGCAGACAGGGGGCGCTGTCGTCCCCTCCGCCGCTTTCCCGCCGCCCGCGCGCAGCTTCCCCCCCCCCTCCCCGCGCGCTCCCCTCACGGCTGGGGTGGGGGGGTCGCGTCGGCCCCCTCAGGTCATCGCTCCCCGACGGCACCGCACTGTAACCCTGGCCCGGCCTCTGCTCGCCCCAGGCATCCTCCTCTCCCGGTGCCCGCTGCTCCCGACGCGTGTGGCGCCTTCCTGAGGGCTCGTCACCGCCCCGGGGCGCTGAGGTGGCTTTGCCCGCAAGTGATGCACAGGTGACTCTTCTGCGTGGGGTCATGCCTTGGCGCCTTGTGTTGGGGCTGAGGGACTCGTGCTGAGGGGGCCTGTATGGAACTACAGGCTTTGGGCTAGTCTCTGCTTGTTTTGTTTATTAATGTTCTGTCTGTAAGATCTGTGAATCGCTACAGCAGCAGCACCTGCAGTAGGTCAGTACCTGTGCAGTGATAAATGTATGGTGGTCAGGCTTCTCAGGATAAGTCAGGGCTAAAAAAATCTGTGTTACATCGTGGTCTGCCCCTTGTTTGAAGGGTAAAGAAGGTGAAGTTGTCTTACAGTTTTTCAGTGTTTCTGATCTAGTGCGGCAGCTACCAGAGCAGCAGAGCGCTTGGTAACCACCTCCACTCTGCGTCCAAGTACTTATTCCTGCTACTTCCCTCCAGCAGCTCTTCTGCTTGTTCAGTTCTTTACTCACCTATTTTTCCCAACAGGGAAGAACCAGAAATTAGTTCTCAGGTCATAAAATTCAGCTGTGTTACTTGAGGGTGAGATATTGCGAGGTGAAGGACCTGGGCTGCCCTTCTGGTGTCATACAGATGAATCCACCTAATCAGAGTCTGGCGCTGGCATATATTTTAATTATAACCACCGAATCGCTTATGCTGGAAAAGACCTCTGAGATGGAGTCCAACCTTTGACCGATCACCACCTTGTCAACCAGAGTAGGGCACTAAGTCCCATGTCCAGTCTTGAACACAAATAAATCCACTTTGCACCTCCTGAGATGACGGAGGGGAAGGCACACAGGGATCTCCCTATGTGTGGGAACAGCCTTAACACTCATCACTGTCAATGGAAGCAAAGCCTTTTCTGTTTGTGGGCACACTAGTTTAATGAGATATATTAAATGCCTTAAAACTGCGTTTAAAATGATATATTTGTTTCATTGCTTAAAATGGGAGGGGAAAAGAAGAAGGTTCTCTGGTGTTGGGTTAAGAAACTTGGGCTGGCCCCCGTGTATTAATTCCTGTCCTTTGTTACCTCACTTTGCATAGAGAGAAGTTTCAGGGCAGGGCAGGAACTTCACTGCTGCAGCTCTGCCTGTGTCTGCATTGGTGTAAAACTGTTACAAGCTGTGTCGTTTTAAGGAGTTTCAGGTTTGCTGAATACTTGCATTTATTCTGCAGTACGTGCCTAGGGCTGCCACTGACTATACAAAAATATTTTCATAGTATATAGAGTATTTTCAGTTCTTCTTTTTTCTCCCTCATCCCCTATTGCCCCATTTTACTTTTTAAAATGTCCCAAACAAACAGACATTTGCATCAGTGCTTGAAAGAATAAAGTATATTTTATATCTGCACCCTGTTTTTCCCAGACCTTGGATTACTGTTGAATTTTATTATGTTTTCTAGATGTTGATAATAATAGAAATTGGGGTTGGGTGTGGGTTAGCAGGGACATCTTTAATTTTTATCGAGCCTAGATCAGTTTCTATAGATGGGTTTGGAGCTGTGTTATTTTGATTTACATTATCGTTGCTTTCATCAAGTTCCTTCCCCATGTTTAATTATCCCTCCTTTTTCTGGTTTCACTCTGGCACACAGAGGCAGTGTGATTTTTATTGCTTTTAAGGAGATCTTTTGCTTTATCAGTGTCAAGTTTTGGGCCTGCTTTTGCTTTGCTTTGATTTTAATTCTTTATCGGAGTAGTGCTGGCAGTTGTGGGAGTTGACGTGTGCAAAATACAGACTGCCTTACACCCGGGCATATGGAGATTGCTACATTAATGACTTGGATTTTCCTGTGCATATTAATAGTTGATATTTGCTCTGACTCTGGAGAAGCTTGAAGTACGAAGTAATTTTCTCAAAGCTTCATTTCCAAAGCACAAAGTGAGGAGGATGCTCGGAATGCATCTTGCAGCTGTTTTCCTTCTTGCTTGAATGAGAGCCCCTCTTCTGGGAAGGAAGTCCCAGAGCTGAGTGACTCGAAATGCTTCTTAAAACAGAGCTCTGCTGTCCACGAGCCACACTAATACGTTGGTGTGGTCCCTTAATGCTGTTCAGCCAGTACAAATATCCCATAATGACCTTTTACGTTGGTGATGCACCGCCGTGTAGCCTTTAGCTGAGCAGAGTGCTGTCTGCTGGTTATTAATATAAAAAACTTGCTGAAGGGCCTGAGTGGAGCTTGCCCTTGCTGAGCAGTTTTACCTGGCTTATCTTTCCGAGGTCACTGCTGACCTCTCAGTGTCTTGAGTCGTCAGCTCACAGCGGGGGAGAAACTGAACTCCGCCTGAGGAAGCCTGATTTGCACAATAATTTGGGGACCATTTCCATTTCGCCATCCTGTTGTCGAGGTGGGCTTCCTCTGTGATGGCTGAGCTCACGTTTCCCTCTCTGCTGCCTTGGCAGAGAGCTGAGAAGTCTTTCATATGGTGATTGCGACATTAATTACTTTAATTTTGGTGTTAATTTAATTTTCCAAAAGCTGTCTGCTTCTGGCAGCGTTGCTTTGTTTTGCTCGTGTGGAATGAGGTACTGAAGTGGTGACTGGCAGTTTTCAGCTACAGCGAATTGAAATGCGAACAAAAGAGATGAATTGATGCATTAAAAAGGTTTTATATTTTTCAAGATGAATCTGTGTATTAAATCACTTGCTTCTAGTTAGTGTTTATTTTTCCGGGGCCCGATTCTGGAGTTCTGACAGACCTTGGTTTGCCATTAAAATCAGAGACACTTTATTGAATTACTGCTCTTGGGCAGGGCCTGCGCAACTGATGGAGGGAGTGATTGGCGTTTTTGACATAATAAAGACAATTTTCTACAAACAAACCTTACTATTACCAGATCTGCCATGGTCAAGGGTAGTTTCTGAAGTGTGTAGTGCTCCTGGGTTTTGTGTGTAGTCTTTCTAATGGTTTGTACTGGGAGTTAGGGGGAGTGGAGAAAAAATGATGTATCTTCTCAATTCTTAGAAAAATGTGTTTATGAGGAGGAAAATTACCTGTTTTTCAGCTTTAGTTGTTGTGGACTCCTTTTTAGCAAGTAACTTGCTTTTCTGGTAACAGGGCAGAAGATTAAACAACAACATTTACTCCTTGAAATAAGACTTTTGGTTTTTTAAGATTATATTTACCTCTCACTTGACAGAATAACAGGAATGGAGACTGAAACGGTGAGAGACAAAACCTTGGAAGAAGAAAGCACTGAGCAGAAAAAGGAAAGAGAGAAGAAGAAGAGGTCAAGAGTTAAACAGGTGCTGGCGGATATAGCCAAGCAAGTGGATTTCTGGTTTGGTGATGTTAATCTCCACAAAGACAGATTTCTCCGAGAACAAATAGAGAAGTCCAGAGATGGGTGTAAGTTTATATTCAGTCTATTTCAGCAAACAGTTTAGTTTCACTTTGTTCTTCCCTGTATTGCTGGTAACACTGACAGGTTATTTTGAAGCGCGTCTTCTTCTGGGAAAGGCAGGGGTTCCATGCTGCGAATCAGCAGCAGCAGCTCAGGAGGCAGAACTCGTACTAGATTTTAAAAATTTCCTTTTCTCTTTCTCTTCTCCTATCATACCAGCCCTAAGTTAAAGACATCTGCCAGAGTAGAAATGACTCTTTGGGAGACCTGATTTTCTTTTGCCATTTTTGTATAATTTCAAGAACAAGCCATGAAACAAGAGTCACTTTGCCCTCAGAGGTACTGTACTTGTTTTGCAGGGTAGATACACACAGAAATGAAAATGTCACTCGAATTTGTTGTTAGGCACAGGTACTTTTTTCCACGATTGCTCTAAAAGTGTGGTAAGAAACTGTATATTTGCGTGTAGGGTTACTGTGAATCTCTTCAGAGAACTTTTAATGATGTTTGGACTTTTCTAAGGGCCCCCTTAATTAATAAAGTAGTAAATAAGTAAAATTTGCCCTACATTTTCTAGAGATCCTAGAAATGTCTAGACGTTTATTCAGACCAGTGCTACATAATTTTCTGTCAAGGTTTTAGAGGCGTGACTCGTTGCCACTGAAGCGCGAGCAGGGGCTCTGTGTTGGCAGCACTGGGTTAAATACTCAATCGAGTACTTGAAGGAGAGGCATGTTTTCAATGCAAATTGTTTTTGTGCTGTAAAACTGCATCAGAAAAGGGGGGCTTCTTCCTTTCTTTTCAAAGACAACAGTTATCAGTGGGGAGGTAAAAGAAGGAAATTCCTTTGATAAAGGTTAGCACAAAAGAAAATTAAATGTATGTGTACTTGAAACTTGAATTTTGATGGTAAAAATTTTCTGTGAGTCCTTGGTTAAATACTGCACTTAGAATTTGCAGTTTGTTTCACAAGAAAACTTGTGGAAAAGAACACGTCACCTGATTTCATAAATACACTTCTTTTCCCCTTAGATGTTGACATATCACTTCTTGTTTCTTTCAACAAAATGAAGAAATTGACTACTGATGGGAAGCTGATCGCTCGGGCAGTTAAAAGTTCATCTGTTGTAGAGGTATTTGACGTCTCACCTTTCTGTATTTGCTGGTGCTGGAAAAGTAGTGGTAGAGGTGCTGAAATAAGCAATAATCTCATGGAAAATGCTTCTTTCTCCCCACTTTTAGCTGGACTTGGAAGGAACGAGGATCAGGAGACGCCAGCCTCTGGGCGAGCGCCCCAAGGACGTGGACAGTCGGACTGTCTATGTGGTAAGGCTGGACTTGTGTTTCTCCCTGCCCGTTTGTTCCCAACTACGGAAACTCCATTTGTGCATCAGGACTTTTGTTGGCTGCTGCTGATTGTGCATCCGAGGTAAAAAAAAAATTTAATAAAGCAAAGGCAGGTGAGCAAGAGCTGAGAGTGCCTGCGGTGAGAAAAGCCTTAGTTTGGTGCACGGATTTCTTGTGCCAGCTTAAATCGCTTTAAATGCTGAGCCAAGTGCTGCCTCCCAGGCTGAAAAGGTGCAATTTCATTGAGCTATTGCTGTGTTCACTGGGCTTTTTTAATGCTATTAGAGGAGCACCAGTGTATTAAGAAATATTTACTAATTATGTTAATGTAGTTAAAGCTTTCTAATAACAACTGAATTAGTTTCATCAAACAGGATCCAGCTGCGTACCCGAGTTTTATCAGGGTACTTTAAACAGCATTATCTGTTCATAAGATCTATTGCGAGTGCCTCTGGTTTTGTACACACAAACACCATTCTTTTAAAGGCAGAATATACCTGAAAAATTTTAACAATCCTCCTAGTAGCACATTGTCCTGTGGCTACCTTGATACTGGAATGACTGCTTAATTTAAATGAAAATAGCTTGCGCTGATGGGGTAAGTCTGCGTTTCACCATGGAATTTCAGCTGTGTCAGAGTGAAAAAGCTGTTACTTTGTTGAACCACGTAAGTGATAGCTTGGAAAAAAATCTGATGCTTGAGCTGTTGCTTATTTAAACCCTGAGCAATTTTTTTTCCCCTCGATTTGAAGCCTCTGTGGAATTTGCTTTGTCTCTATTTGCTCTTTATGACAAGTATCATTTTTGCTCTGTAGCTGTTAACAGCTGAATTAGTATTTTCCAGACAGCACTGAGTTTTCTGTGATAAAGGTGCATGATAATCATGGCCGAAGTGCCAGCCCATCCAGATAAGGAGGAACTGAATGGGTCTGGTGATTCCTTCCTTAACAAAAGCCCCGAAAAGGTGGTTGGGTTTTGTTTTTTTCAATACAATGTGCCAGACGTAATATTTTCGTAACATGATTACAGGGACTGCTTAGAGCTCTGAAGTACTTTATCTGTATCATATTTGGATAAGATATTCTCATGTCATGAGCTACGTGGTCTATACAGAGCTTAAATGTGTGGCTAAATGTTTTGTAAATAGCCGGTATGTGGCAATGGGGAGAGTAGAAGTGGTCCAAGTGTTAGTAAGTGAAATTTCTCCGGAATAATCTGACTTTTTTATATGCTTTAACTTTGCGATCATACTATTACTGTGCACTCATCCCAGGAAATTTTTAAAACTGGAAGTAACTGGCTTTTCAACTTAAAGCCAAACCATAACAAAATGTTTTGCTCAGTCTGGCCAAGTTCATGTGAAAACAAAATCTGAACGTGATAAGTGTTTTCCTGCAAGGAGAACCTTTTAGTGCAGGAACTTGTTGTGAAAAAAAAAAAAAAATGAAGTAGTGCCAGCACTGTTGTTGTTTAGGCAAGAATTTGGGAGTGGGATTTTGAAGTGTTCCGTTGGGTCTAGTGAGAGATCGGTGCGACACGATTTCTCTGTGATGGGGGAGAGAAATGTTGAACTCAGACACGATGTCTGCAAGCTGCTAAAATGTGTGGCTATATTAAGGATTTCACAGAAGTAAAAATCAGACGGTTTTGTCATCCAAGAAGCTGCCTGAAAATCTCTGCTCATCTGATGAATGAAGCTCGAACTGCTAAACTTGAAAATATTGGCTACTGGTGAAAATTTTAGCAGTAGTGACTCTTCACTGGCCTGTTGGAATTCTTTCTGTAATACCTGCCTGCATTTCCACCAATTAAGAAAAAGAAAGCTTGTGCTTTGCAGAGGGTCTTTTGGGACCAGCCAGTCCAGTATTTGCTCCGAGGTTTTAAATTTACCGAGAGACTTTGTGTTGCAAAGCTATGGCTGCAGATTTTAGTGTCTGTCACAGGAAGAAGTAAGCATCTAAATGAAATAGATGATGTATTTGTTAGAGGTATATGAATGATTAGAGATCTGTTCTCAGGTCCTTTTTTACTACCTGGATACTGTGACTCTCAATGTTTTGACATCAAACTTCGTGGGTTTTTTTTTTTTTTCCCCTCCTTTAGGAGCTGCTTCCCAAAAATGTCAATCACAGTTGGATCGAGCGGGTGTTTGGGACTTGTGGCAATGTAGTTTACGTCAGTATTCCCCGGTATAGAAGTACTGGTGATCCCAAGGGCTTTGCTTTTGTTGAATTTGAAACTAAAGAACAAGCGGAGAAAGCCATTGAGGTGAGTGCTGGTGCCTCTGCTGCTGACATCGCTCCTGGTGTCACACTGTGATAGGAGTGGTGTGCTCTTTACTAGGTCACCTACTGACTCTTCCAAAAATGCCTAAAATGTCATCATTTATCAGCTTAACAGGAGTTATGTTCCTCTTTCCTGCTCCCAGACCTACAATCAGTTCCACAATTGTTTGCAGATTTAATTCTATTAATAACCTGAAGACTTACTAGAAATACAGCGGCTTTTTTTTTCCCCAAATCATTTGGTTGGCCACTCTTGGCACCTTTTACAGCAAGACGTCTCTGTGCACCAGTAAAATGGTTATTAAATTTCATCAAGCAAGCATGGTCATACCAAATTTTTTGTTATTACATATGATCTGAAAATATTTATGTATTGAAATGCGACTAGGATGCTGGTTTTAACTTGAATGCAGAGTCTTTAAAGAAAGTATGAATTTTTTTTTTTTTTGTAATGTTACGTGGTTTTCATTTTCCTTCTTGTAGTTTTTGAATAATCCACCAGAAGAGGCGCCACGGAAACCTGGGATTTTCCCCAAAACAGTAAAGAATAAACCGGTTCCTACACTGAATTCAAGTAACAACACTGTAGTAGGTAGGTATTGCTAAGTTACTAGGATCAAGGAAGCATTATTAAGTGATTTGGATGAATTTTGTGTCTCAGCTTCTGAAGAAAAAATGTCCAGCTGCTGTGTTAGTGCAGTTTAATTTCATGTTTCTTAAAAGCTTTTAATGAAAACGATGCATGTTGCTGTGTTGGGCCAGCATAGGCTTAAGTATGAAAAGTCTCCTGTAAGTTACAGACCAGCATGACAGGACTATGTTGGAACTTACAATTATCACTAGTTCTTTGTTATACCAGTAACTGTTATTGGAAACAAAAAAATTGCAATCAAATGCATGGTTTTTCAACTCTGCTTTACGCCCACTTCTTTTCCTTCTTAAAACACCCAGGAAAACCTTGATGTCAGTGTTGCATCTCTCCCATAGAAATTCCAGAGACAAGTATTCCATTTAACAACCCAGTTTTGTCATGATATGTGCTATCATGATTGTTTATGTCAATCTAATCTGGTTAAATCATGGGCAGTTTTAAATGCTGTGTTTTTAATCCAGAAGAGAAGAAAAAGAAGAAAAAAAAGAAATCCAAAATCAAGAAAGAGAGCAATGCACAGGCAGCTGCAGAGCCAAAGGAATCCAACACAAACACTACAACAGAGCCGGTACCCAAGTCTAAAAGACACAGGACTCCCTCAGAGAGTTCCGAGATGGAGGGAACTGAGACTCCCAGGCAGCCCTCCAAAAGGGAGAAAAGGAAATGGGACAGAACCGAGAGCTCGGAGGTAACCTGGGAAAGCAGGCCAGGAAAGAGAAAAAGAAGCAGCTCAGGGGATGGTGAGACATCAGCTCCAAAAGTCAAGAAAACTGCTGAAAAAGAGGAAGTTGAAACAGTAAAAGAAGAAACAACGGAAGCGCCGAAAGATTCCAATGGTAAAAATTCTGGCCTCTTTTTATTAATCGTGGTTTATATGCATGGATGGAACAGAATGAGAGATACCCCTGGTGCATGAGGAGTGCCAGGCTGGATATAGCCGAGGCATTAGATCAGCTTGTGCACTTTAGTGTTCCCTGCAGTTAAATCTTTTAACCTGGTAAGGAGTCGCTGTTAAGGAGAGGAGCTACATGGAGAGTAAGGAAGAACTTGCAACACCAAAGCAGAGAAATCTAATCAGAAGTAAAAATAGCTCAAAGGAGTTCCTATCAATTGAACTTGAGTGAAGTAACGTATGGGTTAAACAGACAGCCCGGGCAAACGGAGACAGCACAGGAATCTAGATAAATAAATTAAAATACAAAAGGGAAAAGCTAATGATCCCGGTTTGTTCCATGAGATGAGATAAGCTGCATTGAAATCAGATTTAGTGTGACAAGCTAAGTAATCTTGGGTAGGTGATGAAATGGACTAGAGGTAGTTAATGCAAGTAACCAGTAGACATTGAATGTGATTTTAGTGAAATAATACTCAACTGTGTTAGAAGTAACATGTTTTCATTTGAACTGTCTCATGTAGAAGTTACTGCAGAAGAAGACAAAGACAAAAAAGACACATCCCTTTCCAAATCTAAGAGAAAACACAAGAAAAAACACAAAGAAAGACACAAAATGGGTGAAGAAGTCATTCCGCTCAGAGTGCTCTCCAAGTAGGTGACACATTTTATCCCTTTTTTTTTCCCCCTCCATAGTGCTGGGCAGTGGTTGTCTGGCTTTGGAAAGAGAATTCTTGAATGAGAGACCGATGCTAACAAAATCCCTTTAGGTTTGGTTTATCACACCTTCTACTGTAATTATCAACGAAATCCATAGGTTTTACATGCACTTTTAATCTCGGTCTATGTTGGGCCTCTTCGCAGTTTTATTTGCAGTTTACTACAACTTAAGATTCATCTCGGGGAACTTGTGAACACTGTTGCTTTACAGTACCACAATGTAATGTTTTTTACATGTTGGGATGCTCGTGTTTTCCTGCAGTATGCGGGTTTTTTGGCACTTGTAAGAAAGATCCAGTCACGTGTTTTGCATACTTTATTGACATTTATTGTTTAATAAATCGTTCACCGTATTTGAAACCCTTGGAATTATTCTCTCAGTCTTGCTATGTCTGACAGTCCATCACCATTGCTAAAGTGCAATTCCAACTCTCATACGACAGAGTTGCATATTAGCAACAGTATTAGCCTGTAGCAAAAAAAAGATTGAAATACCAGAGTTTGTCTTTGTTGCTTTCTGTGTAGGGTTCTGCCAGGCTCATAATCCAACAGCGTTGGGCTTTTAGGAGTCACCACAACTAAAACATGGAAGCACTTACTTTTTAGGCATCCAGCAAGTACCTCCATGTTAAAGTCGAGGGGGTCCTCGCCGTCCTGCGCTGCAAAATTGTGCTTTATGTAGTAACACTTTTAAAAAAAATGTTTTGATACATTTCCAGCAGGAAATGTGGAGGTAAAAAGGATTCACCACCACTAAAACATGGAAGCACTTACTATTGTGGAGCAAAGCAAGCACATCCACATTTAAGTAATGGGGGTCCTTTGGTAGAGAAACTACATAATAATTAAAATAAATACGCAGGAATACAAGACATACATGTAAATTCCTATAACTAGCCTTCGAAGATTAGGATCCACCGCCACTGAAACATGGAAGCACTTACTTTTTTAGGCAGCAGGTACCTCCATGTTAAAGCAAAGGGAGACCTTTAAAATTAAAAATCGCTTCAAATGAACTTTAGCCACTTAAGACTTTAGCTTTTGGAGAAAATCTGCTCCCATCCGAACTTTTTTTCCCGGATCTAAAAATCTTCGACTCAAGTGCAGGCCAGACAAAAAAGTAAAATCCCGGTTGGTCTGTCAGGATTGCGATCAGGATTCACCTCTACTAAAACATGGAAGCACTTACTTTTTCTATATTACAGAAAGCACCTCCATGTTAAAGTAAAAGGGGTCCACACCAAAAAAAAAGCGTTATCAGCGGAGCTTGTCCTCCGCCCACGGCGTTCTGAGAGCACTGCAACGAAGACAGAGTTTTGGTTAAAATGTTATTCGGCTGTAGCGAAGGGGTAAAAAGAAGTTTAAAGAGTACAAGCATTGCAAATACTTGCCTGACTCTTTCTCCACGATCTCCTCTTCTTCGAGGCAAGTCAGCAAGCTCCTCCTTGAGCTTGTATTTATACCAAACCTTGCTATGGGATGCTGTTGCCTTTTTATCTCCAAGAATCATTACGTGGGTCTTTTGTTATTTTAATGCCTTTGCTCTGTGGAGAATGTATGATCCTGGGTGAGTCTGGATGCTTTTTTGAAGTATACAGTTGTCACTGTTAACAGCTAAAACCATTACCACAAGATATCCTCCTCTTTAAAAATCCTCTATCAGCTTGTTTGATAGCACAGATTAGGGTAACAATGAGTCGTTCTCACAGTGGCACTGCGGGCATTGTGTTGCTGTGGAGCAAACTTCTCGCTGTTTGTAGAAACATCTCCGTGTTAAATGTATGTAAATATATAAATTGCTTCCATGGGGGGTATTTTTTAACCAAAATGCATTTGAATAGTGAGGAATGTCCTTATCTCGGTAGGTTTTTGGTGAGTTTAACCAGTTGTTGATTTTCCATCAGTGATTTTTTTCCTAGAAAATGAGTGACTGATTCTTAATATAGTGACACGGGAGCGGGTTCACTGAACTAATTCAGTGAATTCGGAGTTCACTGTCTCTGAATTAACTCTGAATTTAGTGCCTGTTCTCCCTGTAGTTCCAGTGGAAAACACAGTTTACCAAGCTGTTCTCTATGCTGTCTGAATATTTACAGCAAATTTGAAAGCCTCTCTCTTGGAATGATAGGTTGATCTTGTTGGAACTCTCTCGGATTATTAAAACCTGAAGCAAAGTAGTGGGAAATTCAGATAGGGACGAAACTGAATTTGACTGAAGTTCAGGGAGGTCTCTCATGGCAGAATGGTCTGCACTGACCACCAAGTCAA
>VYZQ01048714.1:34901-50376 GCA_013400655.1 Mystacornis crossleyi | reverse complement strand
ATCCTCACACAGAACATCCACCTCTAACTTCATTTCAGAGCCATAGTGGATAAAATGAAATATGAGACCCGGTTGATGAAGAAGCTTCTGAAACAGAAGTACAGCTTCCTCACTCCAGTGTTCCCCCTTGCCAGGAACGGTATCATGCAAAGAGCAAGAGTGTGCCAAGCGTGGCAAGTGTAACAGGCTTTCTGGAACAACTTTAAGTTTATGGGTATCAGAGTAAGGGATGCTCCTCAGAAAGCCATAATCAATAAATGTAAGAACAACAGACTGACTTGTTACTTCACTAATTTCTGCCCTGTACCACTCTGCTTCCTGCCCAAACTCAATCAAGCACCCAGCACCAGGCACCACGTGTTCTTCTGGCAGAGCTGGCAAGTTGTCAGGAAGGTCAGATAGCAGCAAGGACAAGTTTTGCATGTAATCAAAGAAGACCCCAAACTGGATGCTGAAGTTTGAAGGATCAGTAACTGCAGTTGCATACCCAGGGTATGTTCTGCCACTACGCAGGAGCATCCACATGACTGAATTTATCTTGAATGACGTATCAAACTCCTTACAGTTTGTATTACTACATTTTTCTGGTCCGACAATTGTCCAACGATGACTTAAGAGATGGTTCAAATACTCCTGAAGTGTAACTTCTCCTATTAAAATATCTACCTCCCAGATATCAGAGGATTTCAAGTATCTCAAAAACAAGATCCTTATTTCACAATCCAGGAGTGTATTTACTACATGGTCTAAGTGAATTTTCTTCAGGTTTTTAAAATAAATCCACCTGCAAAAAACAGCTTGTTTAGGAACACTTTTAATCTCATCACTGAGCATCTTTGCATTATTTAAGGACACCATCTCATACATGCCATAATCCATAAAAAAAACCAGCATTAACTTTTCCCTGACAAATTTCTTTATCACTTTTGATCGATACCATTTTAAGTTCCTTTTAGATTGTGTAATGCATTCCAGTCCTTGTTCAATGTCATCCACTCTAAGAAAATCACTTCTTTGTGCTTTTTTGTCAAGCATTATATTTAACTCATGTAGTGTTTGCAAATTTTTAAGTAACTGTACATAAAATTCTCCACTCTTTGAAATATTAACTACTTCTGCTGCTTCTACTTGTCCAGAATTTAAAACTTGATGAAGGAGACTTAAGGATTTTACAGAAATATTTTTCATCCTAGCAGCCTTGGTTTTATTTTGACCACGTAAACTGTTCTTAGACTTTCGAGGACTACCGTTTTGTTTAGGTTTCTTTTCCAAAGCAAATGTGCTTTCCCACCTTATGCTGTCTATTTCCTGCAAAAGGCTGTTAGACAAAGACTCTCCATCACAAATTACATCTATTTCCCATTTTTCTCCATGTTGCTGTAAGAACTTACAAGCTACTAGCTTGTCACTTACTGTTCTTACAAAATAAGCAGCACTTTCTGTAGTCCAGCTTTCACCAGGAACACTTTTTACACTGCTAAGGAAACAATGAACACTAAACCTTGGCACAGTTAAGAACTTTTCTGGAATCCTGCAGATTTTTGATGAACTTACAACTGCAGCATTACCATAGTCAATAAATTCTACCTCATAGGAGTTTCCTGATTTCAGAGTTTTAATAACTGCTCTATAGTAAAAACAATCAGCGTCGTGCTCTGCAACAATGAGATCCCCTACCATGAGCTCATCTAAGCAATTTTCACGACCTCTGTTCTCCAAGCTTTCATTTAAATCGTCTGCTAGTTTTATTATTAAGTTTTCATCCTCTGCAAAGTGAATATAGAAACTTGATGGACTATTCACATGAGAAATATAACCTGCTACTTCGGTATTCACCTGGATATCACGTTGAGGAAGACTGATTAATGTAGGGGTATTTTTATTCCTTTCCTTCTGACCTGTACAATTTTGTCTTTCATTCTGAGATTCAGAGAGAGCATTTACAGTTATTTCCTTTGAATTTAAAGCAGAGTAAGAGAGTGAGTGAGAAGCAGGTTGCTCACTCCAAGGTTCCTCTCCGTTCTCCAGAACAGCACTGAAAGTATTTCTAAAACCTTGCTTTTTGCTGTCCTGTAAAGTCTGCTGTTCTGAGAATCCACTACACAGCTTTGGTGAGCTACATGCAGTTTGCTCTTCATCTCCAAAATTCTCACCAGTATCTGCCCGGTAATACTCATCACAGACTTGGCATTTCACTTCAGTTTTCAATTTAAGTACTTCAGGATCTTTAACACTTATTTGATTAATTTCTTTGTCATCTTTCACATGACATATCCCACCTTCATTATTTCTAAATTGTTCCATACGACTTTCCTGTGCCAACTCTTCCAACATCTTTTCTTTAATTTTCTGACTTACTTTGAGCTGTCCATCATACAACTCCACAACAATCTTTCCATCTGATTCTCTGGATAAAATTACAGCCTTCAGCAATTTACCAAGGAATGTTTTCACAAACCATGTAGTAATTCTTGCTGGGAATTCTGTCCCCCTAAGATCTGACAGACAGAATTCAATAGCTTGCATGGGTGTGAATAGTAGGTCAGTGGCAGAATCTGGAATAGGCATCAACTGGTCTCTCTCCACCATACTCCGATTTCCAAAATCCACATAGTCAACCCACAGAAAGGATGTTGATTCTACAGGAAAAGCTAAAGCTCTGTAAAAGAGACCATCTTCCACATATCTGGCTATACACAGTCGCGTATTGCTGATATGACAGTTTGCATTATTTGACATTTTACTTAAGTCACTAACCATCTTCATCAATGCCTCAAGAGTTTCAGTGTTTCGATTAAGATGACAATAGAATTTTGAAGGACTATTTACGTGAGTTATATAAACCTCCTCCTCACTTCCAATTTTTATATTAAAAGACGAATAGCAGAAAGTGTACAGAGAACCCAAAGATGAAAGGTTTCTCAGTCCAACATACTGAGATTGGGTGAGACCACGTTCTCTGAGGAATTCCTCTACACTAGTAAGAGGAGTGTGTAAGTCAACTACATTGCATAAACAGTTAGGGCTCACAAGAACAAGAGCATAAATGGTGCAAGTCAGTGGTCCTCTAGAAGAAGAAATGAAGTCTTCAAATTGTCTATGAACTTCTTCAGACCAATTAAGTGAGTCAGTCTGTAAGACTACATTTTTAAGGCCACATCGAAATGCTTGACTTTCTAGAGTTAGGAAATCTGGAAGAACACCCTGAAGATCTTTAAGTGAAACTCTTTCCCGATAACCATAGTCTACAAAAACCACATCAACTTCATTTGTGGATACCTGCTGCACAACAGTTGCTCTGTACCACTTCCCATCTTTGGGACACTTAACAACACAGGCAACCTGTCCAGTTTTGTAGGGACTGGTATGATCTTTATAGTAAGTCTGAATTTGTCCCATTAAGTTATTTAGCTCTGGCAGTTTCCTTTGCAGCTGACATGAAAAATCTGATGGGGAAAAAATGCAAGAACATACCACTTCATAAACAGCTCCTGGTTTAAACACAAGCTCTTTATAAACTAGTTTTTCCTCACATACTGATTTATGCATTTTAGAGACAGCACCTTCTCCAAAGCAGGATGGTACAACAGATTCTCTAGGCACTGGTGGCACATTTAATGCTTCTTCCTTCTGAAGTATGTCTCCATTTCCAGATACCTCATTTTTGCAAATATTACTGGTGTTCTCTGCATTGATTTTTTCTTTTTTACATTTGACATGATTCCCGTTGTGCCGCTTTTTTGCTGCCCTTAGAATAGAATCTGGTGGCTTTAGCCAATATTCAGCATAACCAGCTTGAACCATATATGTGGTAACATTTCCTTGCACGAAACCAGTAAGACACTGCACATTAACGATGTACTTGTTGTTTTGCTTTCCAATTACATGAAGCAGCAGAGGTTTGTTCAACACCACATTTCTGAAGAAATCAGCTTCTTTTTTAACCCACACACCATCAACAGGAAATGTGCAGGCAAGGGAACAACACATAGCTAAAGCTGGTAAATCAGAAAACTCAGGAAGCAGTGTTTTTACACAGTGACAAGGTATTGTATCTGTATTTCCAAAATCCAAAAAAAAAACCATCATGCTAGCACGAAACACTTTTGTGACAACAGCCCGGTAATAACGGCCATCCCTGCTATACCGGGCACAGCACAGCAAGCCAGGTTCTGGCTTTTTGAGGACCATCTCATCATCTCTACATTGACTGTATGTGCAGGCAATGTTTTGCATCAAGACCTGAAATTCATTCTGGTATCTATACGTTTGAATCCAAAAGTCAGACGGATTTATGACATATACTACAAAAGCTCCATAAAAACAGTTCATTTCCATCTCTTCCCTCTTGTAGTGGCTGAAGGAAGAAATATCCCATTCAGGTAAGCAGGTTTTTGTAGCTTTGTTTCCAGAGTAAATCTTAGATGAGTTGTTTCTCTCAGGACTTGGTTTGTAGTTTAGTGCAATACTTCTGTCTTTTGTTTCTGAAAGTGAGACACAGGGTGCAGCTGTCTCATTCTGGTTTTCCGGATGCTCAGCATTAATTCCAAGATTTTGTTTTTGCAGAGTTATGTAATACAAGCGTTCAGTGTTATTGTATAAATCAACATGGACACATACAGAGGTTTGTCCTATTAAGGCTTGTGTAAGTTCCTTGAGCTGAAATTTTATTACTGTTTCATCCTGACTACCGAAACAAGACAGCGCACACGGAAATGAAATCATTGGTAATGACATGAACTCAGCTTTAAGTTTCTGAATACAACTAGGTGGCACAGCTTCAATAATGCCAAAATCCATAAACCAGACCTCCACATGGTCAGAGAGAAGTTGTTTTATCACTCCTCGATGCCACTGTCCGTTCTGCCTCTTGGCAGCACAGAGCAGCCCTAGACTATCACAAGATGTAGTATTTTCTCCAACAAGAGCTTCATAGTACAAATGCATAGCTCCTGTCAAATATTCCAACTCTTTCTGCCATTTCTGTATCTGACAATAAAATTTATTCGGGCTAACTGCACCAGTTACTTTTACGTTTTCTTTACTGCCAACAGGTAGACACGGGAAGAGTTGATCTGGAACATGCCAAAAATCTGTTGGTTTCTCAGAATTATTTAAGATAAGTAACTCCCTGAATGGATACTTCTGTTTCAACAGTTGTGGCATTCTCTTACAAAGCATTCCTTGGGGCAGTGCTCTTAAAGTTTCTACAACAAGACAAAATGAATCTCCATCAATAAATTTACCTAGCTGCAGTTCAAGAACATCAGTAATAATCTTAGGCACTTCTAGAATAAACAGCTGATACGGTGTAACAGCCTTCACATGACCTGTGATCTGTAATCCTACCAGAGATGAAAAATAGTTAATGGCTTTTGGACCCCATCTTTCTCCAAGAGGAAGTATGCTTGCAAAAACACCCAAAACCACCTTTGGAGGCAGCTGAAACAGTTCATCACAAGCAGCCGCAAGATGTGTTTCCTCAACAGCCAACACGTGTCCAGTGTCTATAAGAAAAGCTTCACAGATACTCCCTTTCTTTCTCAGAACTCTTCCTCTATGCCATTCTCCATCTGTGTCTTCCACCAAGCAAGATCCACCAACACAGACATCATCTTTTACTTTGAACACACGCTGTATTTCGTTTTGTAGTATGTAATAGTCAAGCTCACATCCTGCGTCGCATTGAGCCTGGAACACTACAACCAAGCTCTCAGGATGGCATTCTACATGAGTTATCTTCAATTTCTTATCTACTGAGTCTGGTGGAGGAGTCAGAGATTCCATCCTGTCTGCAAAGAAAAGGAGTATGATCATCTTAATAATTTTCTGTATTTTTTCTTTGCAACCAATTCCCTACATGACATTTGTTTTCAAAATGGTTTAACAGCATATTATTAAAATTTTGGTTAAAAAGTATACTAAAAATCTAAGAATGTCATGTTTTAGGCAACTGGGATACACTCCACACAATTCTCTTAGTAAAGACGTGCTCAGATAACATGAAAAAAGTACCTCCGGATTCACTCACGTGGCTACAGACTAGTTTTACCATTTGAGATTTTAACCAAAATGTTGCTCCCACAACAACATCGAGCTATTCCAGTCTGTTTCTCCTTCCTTTTTAATATGTAAAGGACCAAGGACTCACCCTGCTTTTTCCATCTAAATCACTTCTTCAAATCACTGACAATTTATAGCTCCATGCTTTACTGTTTACTCTGGCTGTCTGTACACTATCAGTTGTACCAATAGCATATTTAAGATTCTCGTAATTGCAAGGACATACTGAGCTTATGATATATGTGCAACATTTCTGCACTGCTCATCAAACAACAACTGTGCCAGCTGTGTTTTGTACTGTCTCAACACTCCAATTCTGACAGTTTAAGTATCTTCAAAACATTCAGGTACTTTTCTGATCTACAATCCAGTCTTCAATCTCGGCTTCCAGTTCAATTCATATGTCAATGATTCAGTGAATCTGTGACTTCACATTGTCTAAAAAGGCTGTGCATGACCATAATTTTATCAAGCAATTCCATTAAATAAACTGCTGTTCTAACAATGTAATTTGATGCAGACAACATCAAATGCAAAGACAGTGGATAAACACTCAAGGATGGTCTGGACAGGGATAACCTTGATTTATAAATTTTTATGTAAAGCTGGAACTTAAACTTTCAGTTTCACCTACAAGTTTATCAGGGCAAGATCCTCCTTAGCCTGAAAAAAATCTTCAGTGAAACTGTCATGATGGTTTTCATCACAAGTATACACAAAGTAGCTAGTGAATACACAACCTGTATTCAGAAAAAATATTGACCCCTATCTTTCTAAATCACAAAAAAAACCCTAAAAAACAAAAAACCCCAACTCAAATAAATAAATGAGCAACCCTACTGTAAAGCAGTAGGATGAAGGATGTATAACTTCTAAAACCAGCTAAAAACAAGAAAAAAAACAACCATACAAACAAAAAAAACCCACCAGCCACCAAAAAAAATCCCTCCCAGCAAAAGCAGTACCAAACTCAGAACTGACAAATTCCTGCTTCAGCAAGGCCCATTTTTTCCACTTTTTCCTGTAACAGAAAGTGAAAATCTGGGTGCTTTTAATGAAAGAAAACAGCCTTAAGGAACTGGTTCTGCCTGCCTGGAAGAAACACTTGATCACTACAGAGACTTAAACTTTTGAAGGGGCCTGACTGAAGCTCTACTCCTTTTTTTCCCCCTTCACTGAAACTATGCCCTATTTGCACTAACACATAACAAAACAATTTGTGGATTAACATTTGCTTGCCTGTTATCACAGCCTAAGTAACAGCATCACACTGACACAGCCACATTTCTACAGTTTACAAAATGACCTTTTGCTGCTTACTCACCTTTCCCCTTCGTAAGGCTTATTCATTCATAACACGCCTTCTAAAAGAAACACAGCCCAGTAATTAACAACTCTGTATCTCTCTATGAGGAAAGATGACAGAAAAATTGTTAGAAAAATACACGTAAACTAAACTCTTGTACTACTTCTCTTACTGAGAGCAGCCCTGAGGGTAGTGTTTGGAGTGTTTGTTGACAAGCTCAACCTGAGCCAGCACCGTGGACTTGCAGCCCAGGAAGCCAAACACAACCTGGGCTGCATCCAAAGCACCGTGGGCAGCAGGTCTGGGGAGGTGATTCTGCCCCCTGCCCTGCCCTACGGAGGCCCCACCTGCAGTGCTGCATCCAGCTCTGGGGACCCAGCACAGGAAGGACATGGACCTGTTGGGAGTGAGCCCAGAAGACGCCACAAAAATTGGGAGGGCTGGAGCACCTCTCCTATGGAGACGGGCTACGGGATCTGGGTTGTTCAGCCTGAAAAAGGGATGGTTCCATAGAGACCTTGTAGCACCTTCTAATACCTAAAGGGGCTGGAAAGTGACCTTTCACAAGGGCATGGAGAGATAGGAAAGGCGGGAATGTCTTTAAACTGAAAGGGAGCAGGTTTGGATTAGACATACAATTAATTACAATTACAAATAAATATCTTACTGTGAGGGTGGTGAAGCACTAAAATACGCAGGGCAGGAAAGCTGCGGATGCCCCATCCCCCTAAGTGTTCAAGGCCAGGCTGGATGGGGCTCTGACCAGCCTGGTCCGGCGGAAGGTGTCCCTGTCCATGGCAGGGGGGTTGGAACTGAACGAACTATAAGGTCTCTTCTGACATAAACCATTCTGTGATTCTCTAAATCCTCCTCCCTCTGAATTACAATCTTAAGACTACGAAAAACAAAATTACAAAACTGAATCCACCTCCCTAAAAGCATGGTCTGGCTATTCTTTCTTCGCTGAAGCTCAAAAAACCACACCAGTCAGAGGAACATCACACAGACACCTCCCATCTACTTTCTAAGGGGGAGTGGTCACACACTTGTATTTGCTTCCAACTCTTCCGCCATCAAAACGCATACTTCTATCACGCACCACTAACTTAGAGACAACCCACGGCATAACAAAAGGGCTCTTAAATACGACCAAATGCAGAACACAAGACACAGGTTGAGCTGCCTGTTCTCCCAAGCAGCCGCTCTGACCGGAGCTGTCTGACGCCGCACTCACCCGAGACTTGCCGGGCACGGGCAGCCCAGCAGAGACTGTGGCCGCCAAGGGGGATCCGAAGCAGAGCCCAGCACGGCCCGCAGCTGCCGCAGCGGCCTCACCGCCCGCGGGAGGCAGCGCCGAGCGGGACCCGAGCGGGACCCGAGCGGGACCCGAGCGGGACCCGAGCGGGACCCGAGCGCGCCACACCCGCAAAATGGCGGCGCGAGGCGCGGCCGGAACGTGCTGCCCGGGACCGCGCTGCGCAGGACCGCGCGTGCGCGGCGGCAGCGGCCGGGCTGGAGCGCCTCTTCCGCGGGTGAGGCCGTGGGAGCGCCGGCTCCAGTCCCGCGTCCGCCTGCCCGCGTGGCACTGCGCTCTGGTTCGCTGTCTTTCTACAGTTGTACCGCATTTGCTTGCTTGCGTGCCTGCTTGTTGGTTTTTTTCCTTTGCGTTTGCATGTTGCAGCTGTCGCGTGTTTAAAAGGTCACGTGAGCTTTGATAAAAAGGGCCCGTGGGTCACAGAAGTTCTTGGAGCTGCGAGAGCTCTCACTCTTTCCCGATAGCAGGAAAAAATTCTCTAGGCTGAGAAAAGTACATCTTAACAGGGTTCAAAGTGCTGCGCCCCTTGTTTTTGCATGTGCATCAGATTTTTTTTTTCTGTGGGGTTGGAGGCGGTGTTGCTTTTTCATTTTGTTTTGGTTTTTTTCCAAAGAGTACAAGCTGAAGTGGTCACAACAAGAAAATTTGATATGAAGTATACTCCTATAAATATCAACATGATACGTCTGCCACTGATAGCGCTCTAGAAGGTGTTCAGCTGTGTATAATTTCTAAGGGTTAATCTTCAATTTTTGCCCTTTGTTTTTCCCCAGATGTCAGGATTGCTGCACCATAATTACACTTAGTAAAGTTAAGAGAGAAAAGCTGGGTTTGCAATACTTGGAGATGTAGTAATCCTCAAATACAGCTATCATATTAAAGCCTGTATAATATATGCTTAAAGTGCTATTGTAGCTACTTGAATTAACCCTGAAATTTACAGGAGCTTTTAATCTGATTTTGCAAGTAAACCATTGTATTTATCGAGGTCAAGTATTTGTAAGAGCTTCTCAGAACAAAGGTTTTACAGGTTTATCACTGATAGAACTTCAATTCCATGTTTCTGGATAAAATGTCTAGTTTATCTATGTAGTTTTGCTTGGTGTCAGATGATCAGATTTTACATTCATAGCCTAATTAGTCAGAGTTATGTAAGAATGGACTTCATTAGTACCATATTTTGAAAGGAAAGATAAGACCAGATCTTTTAAACACGTTAGATTCTTGCAAGATTGGAACCTCAGACTGAAATCTAGAACCCAAGGTTCTGTATTGATTTGGCATTCTCTACCTTGTGAAGGGAAAGTATTGCCTCAGACTGGGCAATTCAGAAGCCTCAGGTACTAGATAAGGAACAGTCTAGAGCTTCTGAGTACAAAATACTACAACAGGATGTGGGGTATGGTTATGTTTTTCCAGGTAATTGAGGCTGTAGTCAGTCCTGAAGGCAGAGTGCTACCACTGCCTTTTTAAAGGCAGAGGCACCTACATTTTTTCCTACTTAAATTACAGTGGTGATGGCAGCTCTAATACAATCATCTTCTGGTTAGAGCAGTCAGAAATGTATTCGTGCAGCTTGAGCTAGTTTTAAAAACGTGTACGTCTTCCCTGCAGTGTGCCTTAACCACGGGGAGTTACTTATGGTGGAACACACTGTGTTCTGCTTGCCTGAGGCTGTGCTGGGATGTAGGATGGATGTGGTGGGGAGGAAAAAACAGAAGGTATAACCAGACAGTCTGTCAGGGACAAGAGGATGCTGGAGCTTTCTTGCATTTTTCTGAAAGGAAGGAAGAACTTTTTTGCTAGTTAAGGGTTGGTTCCAAAATTCAGTGAAAGAATATGTCTTTTCTGACACGAGGTGGGGGAGGAGGGGCGGGATTAATACATCATTTGCTCAGGAGTTGTATGATTTTTTTTTCCCCCCCAGGGTCAATACTCACATTGGAAAGTGTCAAGTATACATAAAACACTACCAGATCTCAGAAGTGAGGTCCTCCAGTAACATTTGAGCCATGAAGAGTCACTGTAGGTTATTGGAAGCAATCAGGAAGCACATACTAGCCCAAAGCAGAAATCAGTGTTGCAATATCCCAGAACATCCTTATCAAATACTTAAGCAAACTTGCAAAACCTACTCAGTGTTTACATTTGAATTGCAGATGTTTTAAAATGCTGTTGAAACTACACAACCTACACTGATTAGTACTAGATCTCCAGGGGTTTTCCCTGTGTTGTGTACTATGAAAGTAATACAGCTAACTCTGAGTTTTCATCTTTTCCACTTCCTTGAACCTTACAAGTTTTGTGTTATTGTTATTACCAATGTTTTCCTTCCTTGTCACTATTGTGAGGAATTCATTAAATATTTTTGCTGTTTTATCCAGTATGGAAGGTTAACAAACTCTAGTAAGTAATTTTTATATTTCACTGACAAAAATAAAATACATTGAAAAATAATTTTGTCATGTGAGGCTTTACTCTCTTAACAAGTCTTGGCTAATACAAAATCCCAGAAGTGAACCTCAGGTTGTTCTTTGTCTATATCAAACTACTGAACAAGATGTGTTCCAGACTATGTCTGTGTCCACTCAGAAATGTTTTCTTATCAAGAAAATTCTGCTGTGACTCTGTATATGCTTTAAAATATTCAATGAAAACCTAAAAAAAGTCTCTGTGCTTATGGGAGGATGAAGTGTACTGTAAAGAACGTAAAAGTTTTCTTCAGATTGTCATAAATGAAACTCTACTGCCAGCTGCCTGCCAGGAGGTAGAACACGATGCTGTGTCAGTGAGCGCCTTGTTGAACTCAGATAATGTCTAACCACAGGTTTAGCTAACTTCCAACAACTAGAAAAATTGGTTTTGAGGGGAGGGAACATAAGGCAAAGTTTTCCTTTGTTGTAAAAGCTGAGGGGCATACTGAAAAATAGTACCCAAAGGATGGATTTTGGATAATGTGGAAATTCATCACCCAGTCTAAACACCACAAGTGGAGTGGTGCTGCAGAGTTCTTAAATTGTTCTTGGCAGGTGGTAAATATGTCTTTGCTTTGATTTGAGCAATAGAAAAATGACAGGGAAAGATTGCAATCTGTAGGATGCCATATAAAAGGAGGAGAGGAATTATCAGCATCTTCCCTTCTGTTTTTTGTTTTGAAAGTGAGTCTTACTGAATCCTTGTGGGGGTAAAAAAAAACCTAAAATCAGATAACCACTTATCTCCAAGGAAGGCAAGAGGCACAGTCTACAAAAGGATGAGAGTATCTCCCCAGTGTAGAAATAGAAAAGGCTTTAAGTCTTAATCTTCTCCTTAATGATTCCTTCTGGGGTGACTAAATAGCTGAACATTCATGGTGCTGGTTCTATGTGCCGACTGGAATGAATCCCATTTGCAGCACCTGACCTTCACAAAACTGCTTTCATTCCACATGGGAAGAGAAGAATTAAGAAGCACATATCTTACTTTTAATCCCAACAGCTATTCTGGGATCTGTCCTTAGTTTTGCTAAGATTGTTTCTGAATATTAATATCATAAAACTCTTTCTAAAATAGATAACTTACACTTCTTCATTCTTAGGAAGGACAGTCTGTCATAACAAAGTACTTTGAAACTACCTCCCATGGGGTTGGGTTATGACATGCTAAAGTGTATGAGAAAAGGAAACACTGTGCCTCAGTTCCATCCCTCTCAGCTTGATTCATGTGCAAACTTACAAATACATTGGTGATTTCTGATTACCAGAAACATTTTTTATTGTATATAATGATTTACTTTTCTAAAAGACGCTGCAGCATTCCTTGCCATAATATTTATGTTTGTCTTTTAAGTTAATAGCTGTGAAAGGGAAGATGTCGGTAACACGGAGGGCTGAGTGAGTGGTGACTGCAGAAATACAGGACATTTCAGTGTTTTGAAAATGAAGAGCGAAGGCACCTCTGCCTAAGTTAAATCTCACAATAAATGGATCCTTTTATCCAGATCATCCCAGGTTAATTTTTTAAACAATGGCATTTACAATTAGAAATTGGGGATATAAAAATAATCATGCCGTTCTATTATGTTTTCCTGGGAAAATCAGGGTCTCTTCTGAAACATTCATATAACAAGATCTGTATAACACTTTTTTTTTTTCCTGAAGTCAGTCTGAAAGTTTTGCTGGTTTTTTGTAGTAGTCAACAAACTTGAAAAAACAAGTGGACTCCAACCAGTCATCTCAAAACAAAGGTTTGTGCCCGTTTTCCTACTCGGTCTTTGAGGGTGTATCCTTGATGTGTTCTTAGTTTGTGTTTCTGTTAAGCTGAGCGATGGCCACGAGGTGGCAGGAACAGCCACAAGTTCCACGGGATGCTTGGAAATACACTTGTGTTCCTTCGGTAGAAGGAAGGAGTGATCAATTCAGGGTGACCCACAATGAAATATGAGGGTGCATGTGCTGGAGAGTTTCACCAGGAGGGTCATCACATTTATCATTCGGTCTGAAGCCACTTTCAGAGTTTTCAGGTAATCTAAAGTAACTCTTGAAATATTGATAGTCTATTTACAGCACCTATTTATTCAATACACAGTCAAAATTTCATTTCAGATAGTATACTAAATCACAGGTCAATTTTACCACCTCCACATCTTATAAACTATGTTAGTATTTCACCACTTACATGAAATTGGTCAGTAATTCAGCAGCTTACATATAAGAAAGCAGAGGGTAGAAACAGCTTTTCCAAATACTTTCAGTAGCAGATGATTGAATCATAGAATGGTTTGAATTGCAAGGGAGCTTAAAAATTGCCAAGTTTCACCCTCCTGTCATGGGCAAGGACACCCTCCACTAGTTATTGTTGCTTTTTAAAACACACATTGCACGATTCAGTGACAGTAGGTGTCAGAGCAGAGAGGTTTGCCCTTTACATCAGAAGATGTGTCCATTTTACAGGTGAAAGAACAAACTGAGGGACAAAGCAAAAGGTAGAATTTCCCTTTATAGGGGCTTCCCAAAATAGATGAGTTTTGCTGTACAGGTTGCACCACACCAATACAGCTGTGCAGATACAGACCCATATTAGTGGTGAGATTGAGTTTCTCTGCTGTGCAGTTTGTTTGGATGGGGCTGTGGGGTAAGTTCACTCTGTCCTCTAAAACTTCATTTAGGCCCATAGTGCAGAGTTGTGCTTAAGAAAACCCTGCACTACAGTTTAACCCTGGTACCTGTATCTGCTGTGCAGGACGAGAGACTCCTCTGTATCAGCAATGCCTGTGCCACAATCAGAGCAGATCTGCAAAGTTAAATGAGTGGTGCTGATGACCCAATATCCAAGTCAACAGGTTTGAAGGGAGGGAGGATTATTTAAGACTAGCTCTAGTGTAGTCACATGGCCTGGATATCTGCTAGCATTTGAGATCGTTTCTTTCCAAAGAATTTGTGTGCTGCAGAATAGCTGTGCTGGCCAAAGCAGGGTAAATGGGAATGGCAGGGAGACTCACCTTCTGTTCTAAACTATTGTAAAAGCATCTCAGAGAGAAGCTCAGACTTAGGCACTCCATGGGTAAGTTCCCATTTCTTCACCAAGGCAGTGCAGGAGTAGGGCGAATAGAGCAATAGAGTGATCATACAGGAAAAGTACTAACCATCTTCAGAGGAGAACTGTAGTAATTTCAATTATTTAAGTCCATATAGTTTCATTTTTTATAGCAAATACTATATTTCTGAAGATCTATAGATCAAAAAGTTTGGTTGTTTAGTAGGAGCTGAGAGATGGAAACAAAACTGGTTAAATTATCTAGTTGTCTCTGAAGAGACAAACCGAGCAATCTTACAGGTTTTTAGCATTATTCCTTTGTAGGGTTTATATCAGTTAATTAACTTCTGGCCCCAAACCTACAAGCAATATGTGAAGTAAAATCCACTGCCTCTTTCAGACTTCAGTGAACACTAAGGGTGTCTGTGCCGATACACGTTTTGGATTATGCAGATCTGACAGCATTTGAATGGTCTTAATTCATACTTGCTTAAAATCTCATCAAACCTATTTGTGAATTTTAGGCATTCAAGTAAAAATCAAACTTCCCTGCCTCTCAAGAACAGAATATTTTTGGCTCAGGACACTGTCTATGCATCTGTGCACTGGACACATAATGTTTAAGGAACATAGCCTTACCTGGAATCTCTGTGCACGGTTTTCATCTAAACATAAAAACATATGTCAAAAAAGAGAAAGGTCTGTAATCTGTAAAAGGCCTTTCTGTTTAGGAGTGTTGAACATCTCCATTTCCTACTGTAGCAGGGTTCAGAATCTTTTAGAAGCTGATGTCCATGGTTTAAGCTAGCGCAGTATTTGCTTTTTCTCAAAAGCCTTACAATGTTAGACTGTACCATTAATCATTATATCCAACTTGTTAAATATTTTACATCTTGTCTCTGTTTCCAAACAGAATGAGTTCTCTAAAATTCTTTTCTGATATTTGTCACTGACCATTTGTATGAAATCTGAAATCATAGTGCAAACAATAAGATCATGGAATGGTTTGTGTTAGAAGGGACCTTAAAGATTACAGAATCATGGGATAGTTTGGGTTGGAAGGGACCTTTAGAGGTCAACTAGTCCAGCCCCCCTGCAATGCACAGGGACATCTTCAGCTAGATCAGGTTGCTCAGAGCCCTGTCCATTATGACCTTGATTGTTTACAGGGGTAGGGCATCCACGGCTTATCTGGGCAACCTGTTCCAGTGCCTCACCACCCTCATAGTAATGAGTTTCTTCTTTATATCTAATCTAAACCCTCTGTCTTAAAGTGA
>VYZQ01048713.1:5710-17010 GCA_013400655.1 Mystacornis crossleyi | reverse complement strand
TCTGAAGTGTTCAAGCAGCGTTGTTATTTTCCTGGAAAACTCAAAATTATAATTTCTGAGAACGAGGACTTAGAAACCCTCTAGAAATTGTGTTACTCTCCAGTTCTAGGTTATGTCTGTTTCTCTTGTTGTTTGAGTATATGAAGGAGTAGGAAATAAGAAGACTTGCAGAAACTGATAGTTTCTGATGTTAAAAGTACATAGTGCAAAGATGTGTTCATCTCTACTGAAGTTGAACATGCAGCCTCCAAGGAGATCAAATCCTGCCACGACCTCTGTTCTGAAACAGAACCCCACACGTAGTGAACGGGGAGGTGGTACTTAATCAGTGACTTACTTTACATAGGTAGAAATGAATCCAGCATGCTGTTGTTTTTCCCAAGTATATTTTTCTTGGATGGGGAAGAGGATTTGTAATCACACGTTCTAGTATGTGTTTTCCTATCAGGCTGATCCCACAGAGCAGATGCCTATCACTATCCTCAGCCTATGGATTTAGGTCCAGATCTTTAAAGTCGTCTGAGTAAATAAAGTAATAGGAAGGGATCAAGAGGGGCTTACATGTAGTGCCTCTTTTGAAGTCATATGTCATGTAAAATTTCTCTCAACAGCAGTTACATTGTTCCTAAATCCTACCTCATCTATTTTAAGCTCGACTCCCAGTTCCTAGAAAAACCACTGTCTATGTGTTGGTGTTTTTCATCTGAGAGTCACAGTCTTCCTGCAGGATCTAGGCTTTGCAACTAGAGATTGTGAGGACTGACAACAGTGAAGCACTGCTGAGCCTCTTCTCAGCTCAGTGCACTAGGATCTTATCTGTCTGCTCCTGAGAAGCTGTGTTACCTCTGTTACCTGTGTGCACGCTTCTTTCCCTCTTTTTTTCATCAGGTATTCTGTGTCCAAGACAGACTAAACTGATGTTACTCCTCTCAGGCACCTCTGAGGCACCACTAATACCCTGTCTCTCTCTGTCTCCCTCGTGCACATTACAAGCTTGGACGAGCAAGCTCTGCTCTTCCCCTGGCTCCATTTCCCCAGGGGCTCTTGCTTGCAGAAAACAACCTGTGCTTGGAAGGGCTGCTTGTGATGTCTTAGGATTTTAGCTTTTATATTTTTCGTATATTTGTAATTCTGCAATTCTGTAGTGTATAACTCTCAACTCCATATACAGTGTTAGCTACTGTTCTCCCATTTTGGTCAGACAAAACAATTCTTCTCTAGGCCTGAAGCTCAAGGACACCTTACTGTCTCGGGCTCTGAGAAATGTAAACAAAAGTGAGTTGGGAGGGGGAGAAAACTTGGAGTGAATTACTTTATCACCTGAACCTGTAATTGGAAGATTAACCCCTGATATGCAAACGGACCAAACTTATAAAAGTATGGAAACCCATGACCCATTTTTGGGTGTAGCCCCTTGGTAGGCTTTGTCTGCCCTAATGCACCGGAAGGCCCTTCAATAAATATAACTGCTTTTAATTCTCTTAATTTTGTCTAGCCTCTGTTTCTAGGTAGTCCCAGCAAGGCATCACTTGCTTGCCCCATCAAGACCTGCCACTTTTGATCTTTCCCTGTGTGCAATACAAACACAGGGCACACACGAGAGTGCATTTCATTCACCACTGTCCAAGAAGCGCAGTGAAGAAACTTTTGGAAGGCAAAAAGTTCTTGTCATAGATATATGTCCTACTTTGGAAAATATTCCATGGTACCACACACCTTTTATTTTTCTTCTGTATGCAGTTGGTACTGATCATCGTTCTGCAAGTTCTCTCTCTTCAGGAAACAGGGGCCACTTGGCCTGTGTTCCTTCTGCTACTCTCTGGGGCTCTGTGCATATTCCTTGCCAGACTGCAAGGGATGATTTTTCAAGCTGAAATGCTTTCTCCAAACAGAAGAATGAATGAGCCTGGGCCTGGCTACACATATACATTGTGTTAATGCTTGTGAGCACTGGCCTTGAAACAGATTCAGAAGACTAACATAAAATAAAATTATATTAAATTTAAAAAATCCTGTTTCTGCTTGTAACCTCTTTGTCAAATGTCCTTGAATGCAGTTTTGGAGATGAAAAAACATACAACAGTCAAATTTTTGAGTTATTTGACTCGTGGTGAGGTAGGGAACAGACTAGACTAGACTAGAGTAGTTCTGCTCTGTTCTGCATGAAAAATTATGACCCGTGTCTGACGGGTCTATCAAGGAGAGAAGCTCTCTGCAGTGCAGTCCTCAGGCCCATCCAGCGAAGAGTCAGAGAAGAGCACAACTACACCATCACTGAGGCAGAGACTGAATGCCCCAGGGAAATAAACAAGTTTAGTTCAGAAAGTTTTGCAACCGTTTAGTTCTGGAGCACCTCCTGCTCCAGGCTGAGGGCTTGATCTTTGAGCCAAGATCTTTGATCTGAGTGTCAGAGATGTGGGAGTTTGCCATCCTGCGGGAGCCCAGCTAAACTGGATAAACACAGAAGACTCTTAAAAAACCCACAGTATCCATGTATTTCTTGCAAATGTGTTTAAGTGGACAAGTGATCTCAAGATGATCCAGAGCTCTCACTCCCATCAGAAGGTTCATGCGTCCTTCCTACAAAGTGACAGAGCCAATGCACAGGCTGACAAAATTGCCCATTCTGTCCTTTCTCCAACACAGGGCTGGGAAGAAATGTCATCAAGGATTTCCTGAGCAAGTAGTGGTAGGGAAAGGAGGAGGGAGCGAGAAGAATCAAATCAAATAATATCAAATAGAATAGAATAATTGAGTTGGAAGGGACCTACAATGATCATCGAGTTCAACTGCCTGACTACTTCAGGGTTGACCAATTGTTAAAGCATACTATTAAGGGTGTTGTCCAAAAACCTCTTCAACACTGACCAGCTCAGGACATTGACCACCTCTCTCAGGAGCCTGTTCCAGGGTTTGATCATCCTCTGGGTAAAGAAATGCTTCCTCATGTCAAGTCCAAATCTCTCCTGATGGATGCAGCTTTGAGTGTTCCAATGCACCCTGGCTCTGAATCCAGTGAAGAAATCACTTCCCCTTCCTTGCCCCTCTCAGGAAGCTGTAGAGAGCAATGAGGTCATCCCTCAGCCTCCTTCTCTCCAAACAAGAAAACCCCAGTGTCCTGAGCTGCTCCTCACCGGACACCCTGCCAGCCCCTTCCACAACTTTGGTGCCTTCCTGTGGATGCATTCAGGGACCTTCACATCCTTTTGAAATTTTGGGGGCCCAGAAGCACACAAAACACTAAGGATGAGGCCAAATACAGCAGGATAATCCCCTCTTTGGAGTGGCTGGTGAAGCTGTGTTTGACACATCCCAGGACGCGGTTTGCCCCCTGGGCTGCCTGGGCACACACGGCTGACTCCTGTTGAGCCTTCTGCCAGCCCCAGACCCCTTCTGCAGGGCTGCTCTTCACCCACTCCTCACCCAATTTAGGCTTGTGCTCAGAAATTTGGGAAAAGGTTATCCCAAAGTGACTAGTAGGGACACCTGAAACTTCAAGTCAATCTGAGCATTAGTTTTCCTGTTAGATAGCTACGTAATGATAACGAACTGCAACAAAAGTTCAGATCCTCTTGGCACTTTAGACGCAATGAGGTTTTAATTTCAAGTTATTATATATGTGATTATCACACAAAAATATAACACTAGCATCTTAGATAATAAAATTAAAATAATCACCTTAACAAGAAAATAATATGACATAATAAATAGTTCTTACTTCCATCTCTTTATGTATTGTAGGGTATTTAGGTCTTTCAGAGGATGGACTTGTTAAAACAATTCTGCATCTCACATTAAAAAAAAAAGGTTTGTCTAGATTAATAATAGAAATTATTTACTCCGGTCATCACTTTTAAGATTCTCTGAACATAGCTTTGTTAGATTAGAGGTAACCCTTACAGCACACATTCTGTAACCATATCCTCTACTAAACCCATTTATCATAGTGCTTTTCAAGCAGCAGTGGCCTCAGAAGAGTTTGGTTAATGAAAGAAGATACTAAGAAATCAGTACTTTACTGAAATAAATAAGGCTACTTTGCCATGATTTCTTGGAGACAACTTTTTGCTGCAAAAGTGAGTTACTTACAGGAGCAATGGTTACACTCTGTGTAGCCATAGCGCCTTCAAGAAGCTGCTTGCTTTAGATACAGGCAGAACTTACTAGAGATGCACAACAGAAAATACTGATGTTTGAAGCAAAGGGAAAGTCATGTATCTAAATGCACACATACACCTAATGAGCCACTGGAAAATCAAGTAATAAATCTCTGCTCAAAATCAGAGGCTATCCACAGATTCATCCTGACTTAACAGTTCTGGAGGCTGACTGCAGGCAGTGTTTACTCAGGTTTCCCAAGTTACAGGAGTTGCCAATCAGAAAGAGACCATTAACCACTGAAGAAATAATTAACTGGGGAATTCACAAAGCAAAATGACCAGTAGCTTGAATCAGAAGACTTCCCTTTGGTATTCATTTGTACACAATGTTCATTTAGCAACCCCTGAAAAATGTCATCCTTAATAGGTGGGGAAGGTTGTTTCCTTTTCTGCTTTTGTTATAGAAATACTAAATGGTTAATATTTCAATGTCCTCCCCAGTACTTTTCAAACACTTTCCCACCATTACTTCTTCACTTACGTAATATGCTATACCAAAACTCTCAGAACACGTCATAAGATCCTACTCATTACTGGGCTAATTTATTCATAAAATTATTTTGCTTATAAGACTGTGCTACTCTCAGTAGCTCAAAAACCAGCTGCCACTGAATGCTAAAACTATTTTATACAACTGTCCTCACATTTCTCCTCAGTTTAAAACTGGATCCCAACTAATAGATTTTTATCTTTGTTTATGGTAGGAGGGGATGTTTAGAATCTCTTATTGTCTGTCATAAGTCTTGTGCTCACCTGGTTAAGTCCAAAGTTCATATTTGTAAGTGATAGAAGATTTTATAACAATTTATTTAATTTCTATGTTTCTTATTTTAAAAAAAGTTAATTTGGCTGTGTATAAAAACCGGCAAAAGATGGCAAACAGCATGAGTAATGGCTAACAAGTTGCAATTTAAATACCAAGGAGATAAGCACCATCAGGAAAAAAACTAAGGATATCAAATTTTGTTATGCCTCTAGGGATAGGCAAATTTTTCTCTTCTATATAAGACTTTATATAAAACTCTGCTATTAAGACATCATTGTTATATTTCCTTTTAAAAGAGATGGGTTTTATAAATGTAGATTGTTGGGGGCTTGGGATTATAGGTTGGCTTTTTTTTTTTCCTTAGCACAACTGTCTGCACACAAAAGAAGCCTAGGAGCATAGAAAACAAATTGCTGCCTGATTTTGACAAATAAGCCACACAGCATAATAATTTAAACTTTTAGAGTAGACTTGAACACATTTGACTTCCAGAAATGGATTTCATGCAGTTCAGAGAAGCCTATGAAAATCTCATTGCAGGAAAAGCATGCAGGCTTACTAAGGCTAATATTAATTTTATAGCATATGTCTCTTACCTGTGATTTCACTGTTGATTTTATTCCACATATAATTGTTCTGTAGGAAGCTGCAATTGAGGATATGATAAAGAAAAAGAATAATCCTTATTGTACAGGTTTCCCAAGTGCTTTTTCATTGTATGAATTTAGAATTTTGATACTACAACCCTACAGTGTAGAATATTTTGAAGAACTTCCCACACATTTTTGACTGTAAATAATTTAATATTCAGTTTTTGTAAAAGGGCTAGATAATATTGGCTACCTTGGATTTTTTAATTAATTCAAAGTAAGATCTGTCTATTGGGATTGCAAACCAGAGAAACTACTCTAATTGTTCTTATCTTCAGTTGCACACAGATTTAAAAATGCTTGGTTTTTGCACTAGTTGCTGACCCACTGACTTCATAGGAAGGAGTCTCATCAGCTTTCTTAGGTTTTTGGTTAGGCCAAGCTTTTTCTGTGAGAAAATGGTCTTCACAGGCAAATACACATCCCAGCAGTTACCCTGTGCTTCATACCAAATTCTGCAATAATAAAGATCCAGTTCCCAAAAACATCTTGTATTCTATCTTCATGAGGGCAGAGCTGATGGGCTATAGCAGTCTTTAATTCCCATCCCTTGCTGTTCTAATGTTAGGTGGTTTTGGTGTATGGAAAACACTGCTGAAATACAGCGCTACAGACCTTTCCCAGAACAGTAGATGTAAACGGGAAGGAAGGAAAAAATAGATCCTAATGTTATCCTGGTCCTGCATTTCAAGGTGTATCTGCTCTACAGAAATAGATAAACATCAAAACCCATGTATAGATACTCCTCTACTTTATATTCTAGGCTGTTTTTCTTAGCATTCTTCTGTGCATCTTTAGCAGAGAAATCTATTACTGTCCCATGACATTTCCTTAGAACGTTCAAATCTTGCCGATGTTGAAATTATATTTTACTTTATATTATATTACTAACCTAAATGTGTATTTTTTAATGCAAAACAGAGCCATGTGCAGCTTTAAAAGAACATTGCTTGTTCCTGGATCTCTACACTATGTACTAAACATGAAAAAAACTTTAAAAATAATGTGAATGAACAACATTGCAGAAAAGTAAAAATCTAGTGCTGTCTTTAAACCTCCCACACTGCAATTGAGTACAATTCCAACAAGCCACAGGTGTACACCATATGCATAGGTGAAAATGTGATTCTGAGAGTTCTGATGACAGTTCTGGGTCCACAAAGCATTCATCTCAATATAAACATCTGTTATGTATTCAAGGCAAAACTGTGCAGAATATAGAGCTATAATTGAGGTTTTAAATGCAGAGATATCAGGAAACTCCAGGTTATTGCCCCAACAGGAACTCAAATTTGATCACATTATAAAAAGATAGTATTTTTTATTAGTGTACATGATGTTAGGCTTCATGCCTTATTATACTGAGATGGAATTGCTTCAGCTCAACAGAGTGTAGGGACTCCTGACTTGGAGTGATGCACTTATTTCTCAATTATGGGATTGATGCACTCTTCTGGCAGAGGGGCTCTAATGAGCTGGGCTGTTGTTAGCTGTCAATATACATTGTGAAAATCCTGTGGTTTGATTGGCTGCTCCCTGTCATAAAGCAGCAATAAATATGATGTGCCCAACTTCTGTATTCCTCTGCTAACAGCTGAAGTTGCCAAATCCTTTGCATTATATATAAAAGACCCTTTTATCAGATGCTTATAATTTGGCCAAACTTTAGCCATGTAGGATTAAATTTCCTGTGCCTTGTGTCTGCCTTTAGGCGAATGTCCTTTTTAATTTCTTCTAAAACCATTTCTGAGAAAGAAATAAGGGGAAACTATATTAACCACACAAGGTCTCTTCACAGTTCTCTCTTCATGTCTTGACGCATTTCCAAAAGTACAGCCTGAAAGGCAAAAAAAAGTCAGGCAAAACTACTGGGGACTGAATATCTCGGCTTTGTGCAGTTGAGCAGCCTGGGACAAGAGACGGTATATCATCTTTCTTATTTTCTTTGACATTTTTATTCTTCTAATCTCAGATCAGTCACACGTAAACAACACTAAAGACTCACTCCTACATCAGATCAAATAGCTTTTCGCAGTGTCATTATCCTTGAGATATAAACAGTACATATACAGTTTTTTAGGGGGTTTTAAACAAATATTGTAAGAGGAATCCTCTTAGCATCAAGGTGTCTCAGACTAAAGGCTTACTGTGCTGTCTCACAAGCAATAGCTCAATATCACCAGTAATCAGAAAAGAAGAAACCAATATGTCTTTGGAAACTTTGGAAGCCTAAAGTGTCTTCATGCTCAGTAGCTGAGGCTGGGATCACTGTTTTAATCATTGCAATTTGGACCTCCATTCTAATGAAAATACGTTCTAAAAATAATGATTATACAAATATCACTGAGACAAGTCAGATGGAATCTTTTGAGAAGATTAAAAATATGCCTGCCTGCCTTCCTTCCTTCCTTCCTTCCTCGTTAGGCCATTTGTTCACAGAAGGACAGGGTTATCGCTAGGCTTGCCAGTGAATGCCAGCTGATGTTCTCTTTGGTGGAAGAATATCACCCTTGAGAATAAGACTATAACCTATATCCTTAGTATTGGAAACACAGTGGCAGGGAAGCGGCACTAAACTGCACAGGCAAAGGCTCTAACTTTGTGAGTTTTTACTTTAACAACACAAAAATCCTGAACAACAACAACAAAAAAAAAAAAAATTGGGTGCAAAATTTTCCTAAACTTTTACTTCAAGGAAAGATAGAAGTGACATTTTTTACCAAGCCTTTCCAGTAAAAGAAAGCTAACTTTAACCCCTCCAGCCCTTATTCAGAGATTTCCCTCCCTTTCCCCTAACTTCCCCATGCACCCATCCATGTACCTTTGTGAACTGAGTAGAAATTAAAGCAGAATTTGACTCTGTGTAATGAAATCTATTTTTTCCTCAAAAAAGCCTGTCACGTTACAAATGCAAACTCTTTCTAGTAAATTTTCCTTTCACTTTATTTCTTTCCTGTGCTTTTTACTTCTCCCCCACCCTTTTTACTCTCTCTCTTTCTCTCTTAAGCAGAATGAAAAGAGTTCTTTAACCAAACAAATGTAAATACGTAAGTGGTAGGGATTTTTTTAAAAGTATGTTTTTCAGTTCATCTAACAAAGACATATCTGTCTGCTCGAATGATTCCTTACTGAATATGAATGAGAAGCCCTTTAATGAGGTACGGTAATTAAGCTCTGGCAAGCCCCCCTAGCCCCCTGTCAGCAGCTTCCCAGGCAAACAGCCATTGAATCCGGTGATTGACAAACCAGACACTGGACATGTACTGTAGCTGATGGGGAACAATGGGCTGGGGGGCCGTGGTATCTGACATACCCAGCTATTGCAGCCCCATCAAAGGGCCGGGCTCCTGTGGTGTCCATCTTGCTGTCCTGAGGGGCCAGATCTGCAGGTTTACCTGCCACACTCTCCTTGCTCCTCTCAAGGTGCTAATCCCAGCTGGGTGTGTGTCATGCCTGCTCCACACGTGGCTGCGCAGGAGCAGGTTCTCTCCTCTAGCACTCGTGTGTCGCAGTGCTCAGCTCATAAATCTTTTTAATTGTTAAAAGTCTTTAACTATAGAATAGGATTCATTATCCATTGTGTTTGCCAAAATGCTATTTAATAAGTTGCTTGTTTTATTAACCCTGACAGAAAAGAAAACAGGGTTCTTTATCTCCAGCTGTTGGGAGACAGATATGGGATTTCTCTGAACAGTTTTGCTTAACACATTGCAAAATGGGTGTGTTTAACAGGTTTGGATTGACTGACCTACAGTCGAATTGCACACCTTTTCCTGATGTCCCATACCCTGGATAAACAGTACCCATGTTTGCAGAAACCATGTGTGAGGTATTGCTAAGAAAAAAATTATACCAAGAAACAAGCACAACACAAAAACCTGGTTTCTACCACCCTGTAACTGTTGCTGCATGATCGCTCAGCAGCCCAGATGAGAAGGATTCATCTTTGTTTTAATTGATTGTAGCCATATGGATTGGCATTGTGAGGGAGTGCTTGATTTCCAGGCCAAGAGGTTAATTTCCTTCCTGTATGTCATCAATTCTATAACACATGCACATGCATTACACTGTCCTCATGGTCATTCAGAAACACAGGTAGTGAAGCCCTGGCTGCAGGCTTCGTAGAAAAAACTGGAAGATTATTTGTAACATGTGATGCCAACTTGCATTTTGAAAGAATATGCAGGGAGGAGAAATGTACTTTTCAGGGAAGAGATGGAAGAAAATGAATAATTTAAACATTTCCTATCTCCTAAATAACACCGAGAATGTGTGCAAATATGTATATAAGCAAACATTATCTGAATAAGCTGTTAGAGTCATTTGTCAAAATTGGCAATCTCCTCTTATTAAAATTGAAAGCTCAACACTCTTTCTTCCTTCCTGGACTTTTTTTTTCTTCAAAAAGCAGAGATAAATCCCAGTAGTACAATTAAAACACTAGCTAAATATTACTTCATTGGGCTTAACGATAGATTACAATGTGTGCATAATGACCCAGTTCTAGTAATATCATCTGATTTAGTAAGGAAATCAGAGTTTGCCATATGTTCACCAATAAGGTCTTAGAAATTCTTCTTCTTGTTCTTGATGTCTCAGACAACTGCTAGTGAGGATGCTGTTTGGTCCTGAAATCATCTTGGTTTTGAGCACCAAGCACATTAAAGTCATAAGCATGTGGCTCATTTTATCATGCTGCCTCTAGGAATGAGCAGGGGGCGATTTAACAACCTGCCACCTGCCTGCCCTGAACACCTTTGTGCATGAAAGTGTTCCAGTTGCAGGCCTGTCTGAAGACAGATTTCCTGTTAACAGCCCCAGAAAGGTATATGCTGTGACTTTAGAGATATTTTAAAAGATGAAAATTAATCTTGACATTTCTCCTAAATATATTAGCACCCAAATGTCAAGATTATTTAGCTCATATGACAAATCAGAGGGCAACATTCAAACCCAAAACAGGAAAAAATCAAAACAGTGTGTAAAGCCAGATTCTACTGTGCCATTTAGCTCTGTATTTGCTACCTCTGTTATGTATTTATTATTTGTAGACTCATGAACTATGGTTCATTAATGAACCATAATTAACATCTTTGCTTCACATGAGCCAAGTCCAGACAGTGAGTAAGGACTTTCTGTGTACCTATAGCTACCAAGGATCATAATGTGAGCTGCAGATGTTCCATGTTACTCAAACTTTGATTGTCGTCTCCTTCAGACAAGGAGATGACAAAAGGAGATCTCCTTTTTCCTTACTATCTCCCCAATAAATTTTTTCACACCCATGCGCATGTTAGAATCTTTTATACTTTTTCAGGCAGACTGGACTTTGAGCTGCCACTTATTAAATGTCTGTCCTACCCACCCTGGGCTCCCATTTTGAGATAGCAGGAACTGTAGGAGTTAGCGTTGTTCCAGGTTAGCAATGAAGTAATCACACTGGAATATGAGCTGTTGGTCATGGGGTTTTTTGACACCTAACACTGATGACATAGATATTGAACAAGTATTTTCACTGTTCCATCAATATTCTGGCAAATAGAAGATTATCTTTTACTTCTATTTTATATGGTTCACTGATTTCCAATTTTTTAAAAAATTAATTCAGGGGGATAATTTGACATATTTAAATAATTTATATTGAAATTTTCTTCCAATTACTCCAATTTTTTTGTATTGATTGAATTTAGAGAGCCAGAAGTATTTTTTGGCAAATCCTAGTAT
>VYZQ01048710.1:46644-63616 GCA_013400655.1 Mystacornis crossleyi | reverse complement strand
AGCGGGAAGGCGGGCGGGCTGTGGCAGAAGATGTCGGCGGGGTGGGCGGGAAGGCGGCGGGCGGGCGGCTGAAAGGCGCTTTCTCTGCGCGGTGCCGGTGCGCGGAGGGATACGACGCACGGGGAGGAGGAGGGGCTGCGGCGGGGCAGTGGC
The DNA here is from genome assembly GCA_013400655.1 of Mystacornis crossleyi. Classification (NCBI taxonomy): domain Eukaryota; kingdom Metazoa; phylum Chordata; class Aves; order Passeriformes; family Timaliidae; genus Mystacornis; species Mystacornis crossleyi. The sequence goes on along the minus strand of VYZQ01048710.1, from coordinate 63,463 downwards.
GACTCGCGGCGGCGGCGCTGGAAGTTCCCGAGTTCCAGTGTCGCTAGAATGGGAAGCGAGCGAAGCCAAAATGCCCCCGGGGAGCGCGGCCCCGCTGGGGAGGCCCAGCACTTCCACACCCCCCGCTCGCCGCGGCTCCCTCGTAGCCCAGTCCGCTCCCTCGGAGCCAGCCACGGACCTCGGGGCGCTGCCAGGGGCTTTGGCATCTGCGCGTAAGTGCCACAGTGTCACGCGTTGTTGGTTCTTATTCTTGCAACATCGTGCCCTGGTTCCTGCCGTGGATCTGGGGCGGGGGGAAATCCCAGCAAGCCCCGAACAGCCAGAAAGGCGTCTTTCTCCGTTGTTCGGCGGGGCTACCCAGGCAGCTTTGCCAGGCGTAGCCGGGGTGAAGGGAGCGCAGGACGCTCGCTTTGAGAACTTCCCTTAAAAAAAAAAAAAAAAAAAAAAAAAAAAAAAAAAAAAAAAAAACACCCACACGACAAAAACTTTTATTCTANACGATTTTATTCATTGCTCTTGCCGCCAACCAGATCAGACATGCGGGACTGACGAATCTTCTCCCTTCCAGGAGCAATGGGCAAGAGGAGGAGTGTTGTCAGCGCGAGGACGAGCGATGGATGGTGATGCCTGCAACCTATGGCTGAACTGGAGGTAATTCACTAGCGGATCGATAACCTACCGAAGGTTCCTGAAAGGCTGCAACATTGTACAGAGCCTGGTTAGCGGTTAAATCATTTCTTTATTTAATGTTTGCTAGCTTGAGGATACCGAATAAAATGTTCTGATTTGTGCTGGAACTGTTTCTTTGCTGCTTACAGTCAAAAAGAAAATAAAAACAAAGCAGATGTCCGCTGATAATTAGCTTTTAAAAAAAATCCATAACTGATGAGGGATTTAAAGGAGCATAATTGGTTGTCTTTATGTTTTGCAATGTGTCTGTGCTTTTTCAGGTCGAGTTGGGGCCTTGCAAGAACGAATGTGTTTGTGGACAATAAGAATGAATTTAGCAGGGATCAGTGTAAACAGGGGAAGCTGTCATTTTTTAATATTCCTTTAGCCTCAGTTATTAGCTGATGTAACTTGTGAAGCAAAGACAAAAGTATATTTGAAATTATATAGAAACTAGACAAAGAACTATTTTTTTTTCTGTACATAAAACCCTCTGAAATTCTCAGCTATCTAACTTTCAACAAAATTAAATTTGAGCTACATTTCTGCGCAGCTGAGGGTAAGATGAGTTGAGCATTTTTATACGTGTTTGCGAGGCCTGCAAGCTCAGTTTACGAGCTTGAGCTTTGTGCTTGACACAGTGAGAAAGCTTTACTGCAATCACCCTTCTGCTTTATTGAAGAAACACTACCCTGAAAGGTTAGAGAAATGAGGCTAAAATATAATGTATTTCCATTGTCTTATTATAAAAATTAAATGTATATAGTGGATGTCTAGATGCTGTTCATTTTTTATATACAATTATCACATGTCCTAAAAATCATTAAAATCCTAATCTAGAATTTGTTATCATTAGGGTAACCGACTTTTGTAGGATAGATTCTTTTTTTTTAAAAAAAAAGCAAGACTGTATGTACTAGATTTGATCACTTTATCTCTAGCTATGATCATGATATATTTAAAAATGTACGTGTATCTCCCTTTTCCCAGATTTGTAACAATAACCACTCTGTTTCAGCTTCAATTTAATCCACACTTCAAATAATTGAAATGGCAATGAAGTCATATTTAATGTCTAATAAAGATTTAAAAAACAAAGTGACTTGAATCTTTTCTTAGCAATGTAAAATATGTGTTGTAATATCTCTCATAGGTGATTCTCACAACAAAGGGCTATGTGAATAATGTGATTAACATTTTAATTTCCCTTGATGTTTACATAAAAGAAAGTATACCTACATATTACATCACTGAAACTGTAAAACAAGCAGTAGAGAAATATTAACAGTTAAGGAGTCTGAAAGTAGAGGAAAAACTCTCCTGGATATATTGACCCACCTTGTTCTTTTGGCAACTCATAACTTTTGCTGTTGCAGTTTAAAATACAGCCCACAGAATCAAAAAGTTCTTGGTGTTTTGACAATAAAATAAGGATTGTGTCTTTTATTTAATTTTTGTAGATCACCAAGCAAAATGAAATCATAGTCCCAGACTTGAGCTTGAGCACTGCAGTACTACAAGTAAATATTTAATAAACAGCTTTTACAAACATACATTCCACTTTCTTTTTACAGACGAAATCTGATGAAACTTTTTTGTTTATGTGTGGCTTAAACATGAAAGTCACACACAAGAGAAAATGCCTAATTGTTATTGTTTGGTGGTACATGTTACCATGAGTCCTAAGAATTCCTACAATAGTAACAAATATTCCATTCATTTTTCAGAGATATTTTTAAAGGTTTTGTTATTCTTGCAGTGAAATTGAAGATTTTTTTTTTGTAAGGTACACAAGTGGAGAAAAATATAATCTCTGAATTTTTACTATCTGTATTGTTTTGCTTTCAAATAATCCCTTTTCTTTCATGCAATCTTGTCACCTTACATTATTCTAGAATAAAATACATCACTCCTGCTTTGTCAGTAAGATTCAATGTTTTCAGGAGAAATTACTATAAAAGGTCTTCATAAAAAAAAAACTAATGGAATTATTTTATTTTGTGACTTTCAAATGTTAATATTCACACAGAACTGCTAAATTAGTTTTACAAAAAAAAAAAAGGAAGAGTAAAGTTTCATAGATTTTCCTGTTGCTGTGGATTTTATACATCAGCTATACTAAGCTATGGACTGTTCCCAAGAGTTGCTGGTTTGGGATGTCTCTTTTTACCTTAACTTGGCCCTTTTTTTTTTTTTTTCCCCTTCTTCCATCCTTCTCTTCCCCCCTAAAAAGTCCTATAAGCTCTGTAAGTATCCAAATACAGATATATTACTGAATTACTGGTTACTTTTGACAGAAGAATGTAGCATTTTTTTGTTTCTTCTTGATTTTTCTGGTTTCCTTCTGCACTTTTGGGGTTGGTTGGTTGGGGGGTTGGGGGTTTTTTGTTTGTTTTTCCACTGATATATTTTACCCAGTACTTTTTTGTGTCTGTATGATTTTATACCTTGTGCCCAGAAAGTACATTACGTGGACCCTAGTAGTAGCAGTTCTTGACATGAGAAGCCTTTCTGTTTCTTCTGAAATTTTCTCTTCTCCCTTTCTTCAGAGACAAAGAAATGTATTTAGGGTTTGAAAATTGTCAAGCTGAACAATGTAGCTAAATATTTGAAGCATGATATTGGCAGGGGGTGGCTGAGAGCAACATAAAGCAGTGACTAAGCTTTCCTCGGGTTTGGATGGTTGGTTGGTTACTTGAACAGGGGGGTTTTGGTGGGGTTTTTTCTACCTCAAATGAGAATTATCACCACTAGTTGCTTGTTGTTTCTTACCCTTGAAACCAACCATAAACCCTACAAGGGCCAGAAGCATGTGAGGAGTGCTTGTGAGGCCAGCAACTTTTTTTATTATTATCATTTATATTAACTTCATGCAGAAAGAACCACACATGCTAAAATACAGTACTACTATGAGCAAATTCCGTCTGTAGTTTCAAACAATAACTTGGAGTTAACTAAGTAGCTTCACATCAAAATTCATTTAAATACTCACCTGTTCATGCTTCATGCCAAGAATGCATCTATATCTTTTCTGCATCCTGCATCAGTAACCTGCCTGAACTTTCTACTATGAAGTTTCTAACAGTGCTTAGCTGCTTTGTATTCTGCCCTTGTCAGATATTAAATACTGAACTGTATACTTCTATTTTTGACTTTATTTCCCATTTCAGTGTGCCCTTTACCACGGAATGTGCATGCCTTCCCACTCCACTATTTTTGAAAATATTTCCTGTTACTCCTGCTTGCTTCTCATCAATGGTGAAGAGTAGCATAGAATTAGGCATCTGTATTACCCAAACCACCAGCAGCACAGACAAATTAACATTTTTAAAAAAGCACACAAATAGGTTAGCCTCTGACAAACATTTTATATCTGTTCTCCTCCTGTGCAGCTGGAAGAGTAAAGCAAGATGAAGACACTTATGAAGACAACATTAATTTTTGTGTAAAAACAAATAATTAGCTGCAAATCTACTATCAGTCTTTTGAAAGTAGATCTACATGTCGTTTATATTTTGAGCAGTAAATGAGCCTTGTTGGAGTTCATTCAATGAACCTAAAAATCTCTTTAATATGCTGTTATCCAAATAAATATGAATTGCACCAGCCATGACATTCTTTCAGTTTCACTGTTATATCTTTGAGTACAAAACCTTCCCTTACAAAGAGAAACTAAGAATAAGGCCTATATTATTCCTACCGAATAGAGGAATCCTACTGATTCATGCTGGGGATTTTGTTTAGGTTTGTTTTGTTTTAAAGCAATTTTATTTTTGCTCCTGTATTTTGTAAAAGACTTTCAATTAAATTTCCTGGATCAGTTTGACAGTACAACTTTCTATGCTGAATACATTCCCTAATTATCCAGAGGATATTGAGAAAATTATTAAACTGCTGTGCTTAATTGTTTGCTATTGGGCTTTTCTTCACAGAGACTCTTAGATATTTGCCATGTCTATTTTCACATCGATTTGATGTCTCCAAAGTTTTCTGAGATTTCTAAGGATTATGTAGAAGTTTTTAAGGGGAGCTTTCAAAAATTTAATACACAGGGTATATTTTAGAGGAGAGCTACTCCATGATGAAAATAGGAATTATGTTACTTTGTATATTGACAATTATTTGCTTAGGTTATTACTTATACAAAAATTTTGAAAGTGCTGTTACTTCACTTTGTAGTAAAGTATTCCAATATGCTAAGGCGATTTTTGTTGAGCAGAAGATTCTCAAAATAAGGTGTATTGTTCATTTGTTTCAATGGTTTCATATTAGCGTTATGAAGCTAAGAAGACTTACTTGAAGACTTAAGTGACAAATTTTATTTCAATTCGTAAATAATAAGGTTTATTAAGACACAGTTTAGTAGTGTTTTTCAGCTACTGTTTGTCTTTCCATTTCTCTAAATGAAAATTTAAATTTCTGTTTAACCAAGTTTGAGGCCATTTCCAATTAGCGATTTTTCATTTACTTTAGTAACCTGTTAGAAATGCAACTTTTTTAAAATACAGCTGAGAGATTACTGGCCTGATTTTTCAAAATGGTGCTGGCTATCAGTAGCTTTGGTATAGATTTGGAATTTCCCTGAGTTAATACAATAGACTGTTAAAGATTTACAGCTATGTAATAACTTAAGGGATTCTATCATATTGTTATCAGACATATAGTCTGATAAACTTGCTAATATGCAATTTAGATAAAACTGGAGGAGGCCATAAGAAATATCAGCAAGATCTACCCAGAGAAGAGATGAGCAGAACAATGTAGGTAAAATTTCATGATGTTACATTCAAAATAATTTATTGAAGAAATTATAAAAGTCATTCATGCTCCTTACGGGCTCCAAACCAATATAAGCAGGAAAAAACACCCTCTATTTGATAGCCAGTAGTAAATCTTTTAAAAAGACCATTCTATTTATTACATATTCAACATTGAGAATATGGTAATTTTTTTCTAGAACTCTAATATGAAGCCAGTGAAACAAAACAGTAACACATCTTCTGTTGTAATACTGCATTAAGTCTTTCACTTATCTCAAAAAAATTAGAGTTCAGGACAAAATTAGGATCAAGGAAAAGTACTCTAGGAATAGGATTAAAACCAAGGAAAAGGAATAAAATACATGGAGGAAGCAATATTTAATCAGTGCACACAAAATTTCTCTGTTTCAGTGAAGATAAAGCAGGATCCTCTATAAACTCTAGGGCATAGTTCAAGAATTGAAACATTTGAAAGATTTCAAATTAAAAACTATGTTTTTCCTCATAACAAAATACAGCCATTCTGGCTTTACATTCACCTCAGAACTCTCAACTGGCAAGGATTTTAGCAGTCTTCAGAAGAACTGATACTTCTATAGGTAAGAACAGCCAATGATAGTACAGATACATAATTATAAAGATCATTAGTCTGATCTAGCACAGCCTCACTCTGTTGCCAGCCTAAAGACAATCCTTAGTTTTCCCAAGTGTTTCCTTCTCATGTTGTTTTAGTTTAGACCTACTAAGTATATTTATTTCTATGCAGTTGAAATATCTGCTTTCCCCAAAATAGCAACAATGCAGAGTGAGTAGTACCAATATTTGCACTTACAGTAAAGATTCAGGGCTGTTAGCATTGAGCCATTTGGCTGACAGTGCCTACTTTGTGTAGCATATGTGATTTGTCAGTCATCCATGAAATACACATCACTGAGATTCCGATCTCCATTTATTGTTCAGTCTTCTGCGAAAATACTGGTCTGCTGATCCAGATTTCTCAGTATTTTGTATTCTTGTATAGCATCTACTTGGTGCCTTGAAAGGATTATTTTATATTTTCAGTTTGCCCAGCTGTGGTGAGCCACATAGGCATGGTATACTAATTGAGTAAGATAACTGCTGATTTAAAATAATTGAACCAAGCTCTTGATTTTACAGTTGTAGAGTGCTAGAGACAAGAAGTGTGATCAGACCGCAAGCGATCCTTGCATATACATGATTTTTAATCATAATCAAAAATACATTTTTTTGTTTGTTTCCTTGTTTTTAACCTAATACTAGTGTAAGATGAAGACTGGCACATGTGACTCCCTTTTCCCAGGTGAGGCCCTACCACAAGATTAGAAGATTGTGATCATTCTAGATGGACTAATGTGTAGTTTTCTCATGCAGAGTGGAACAGCTTTTTTTAACAGAGATTAAGAAGAGCCCTCTCTTGAGGATATTTTCCCAGGTGACTGGCTCAGTCTATTCTGAGGTACAAAATACTGATTTCTCTTCCCTGGAAGAATTTGAACTGAAGTGGGATCCTCCTGCACACCAGAGTAAATTAAAACTGCAAAACCCCCTCTTTGGTTAGGACCTAGTTTGGTAAGCATGCTCAGAAAATGATCCGTGAATAGGGTGCACAAGCATGACAAGCAGAAGATTTGTGGATCATGAGCTAGCTGGAACAGACAGTGTTGGGCAAACTAAGAAGTTTTTTAGGCACTCAGAAACTTTTACTATTGGAGAATTAAGTATCTATATTTTGAATGGTAAAATAATGGATAGATTATTTTATAGTTTGTGTCATACACATTCTCACTTCATCACTGATGGATGTTCTTGCAATAAGCTCTGGAGCACTAGCATAGTGCTAGTTTCTGTGCGTGTGAATTTTTTTTAAAATTCAGCTTCCAAGATTGAATAAAAAAGGAATTGAACTTGATCTTTTAGCATCAATTTTGACTACCACTAATTGCCTCTTGGCAGGCCCTTATAAATAAAGCACCAAATAACACTAAAAGTCAATCAGCTGATGTAAAGAAATATCTTATGAAGACTAGGTTGAGCAGTTGAAGAAATACACGGGTATTTATTTTTAACATAGTTATAATAAAGCCATGTCTGTTTAGTCCATGTATCAATTTTTTTGTATATATGTTTGAACGTGCTTTCCTCAGACCCTGCATAGCAGTTGCTGACAGTTTTAACAACATGCCAGTCTTGGTGCATCCCGGATTTCACCACATTAAGTGTACCTCTGAATTGTGTTGTCCTCATATACTCCCAAACCTGATTTTTCATTTGAAATTTTTCAGCAGCCAGCATCCTTACATTTTTCTCCTCCCCCAGGAGAGTGGTATGTATGCCTTTCAGTTCATTCACTGATGGATAATTCAAATAGCATAGGACTCTGTAAGAAGACAGGTCAAGACATATTTGCAGACAACAAAATTTCAAATTCCAGTACACAGAAAGTAAGGCATTCTTGCTGCTGTATTCCTCAGTTTTGAATTTTACCCGTAGTAGTAATCTGAAGAGCACTACTGCCCACTCAATTTCTGGCCAGTTGCTTATGCCAGTGGCCATATCCATATTACTGGGCTCTTTCAACCACCAAAACAGGACAGCTGCATCTTCCTTGTCAGCTGGGCCTGAGCTACCTCCTGAGCCATGCAAAGGGTTGCTTGGGAGAATGCTGCTAGTCCCGGACCTAGTGCAGGGACTCTGCTGTCAAAAATTTACCAGTGTAATCTGTGGGCTTCAAGTCTGCAGCTCTTTGCCCTGGCACCTTTTGGTTTGCTAGCATAGACACAGCCTTTGCGACAAACAAAACTGAAATGGCCATTGTGCTTTAATTCTGAAACTGAGATGTCTTTTTAGTAAGGTATAATATGTAAAACACAGAATACATTCCACAACCATGTCCTTTGCTAGGAAGTTCTAGAGGCAGAGATAAATCCTAGCTAGTTTGTAACAAACCCGAAGACAGCTCAGTTCATTTTTGCTCGGCCTCCAAATTATTTGAGTCTTTATTCTGTCCACTAAATAATGATAAAATGCTGAAACGCTTAAAATGATCATAAAAGCTTCTCAGGGCGTCACTAAAGATCGTTGAAGGAACAGTTGATGTGGAAAACAAACAAGAAAATACAAAGTCTCAAGCTGATGAGACGTTTAAAGAAAACAATGTAACATTACATGGAAGTAAACAAATTAACATATGTCAGAGAGATTCACAGTATGTCTCAATTATTGCTACAGTGTTCTGACCTGGTAACTACCTACAGTCTGTGGTAGTCACGTGCTGCCTGCAGTTACTCCCAGCAAATCTATTTGAAGGTGCTTGAGGGATGTCACAAAGGAGAACCTACATCTTAGAATCATAGAATATCTTGAGTTGGAACGGACCCACAAGGATCATCAAAATCCAACTCCTGGCCCTGCACAGGTCATCCTCAAATATCACATCATGTGCCCGAGATTATTGTCCAAACATTTCTTGAACTCTGTCAGGCTTGGTGCTGTGACCATGTCCCTGGGGAGCCCATTCCAATGCTCAGCCACCCTCTGGGTGAAAAACTTTTTCCTATTCTCCAAACTAAACCTTCCTTGACACAACTTCAGGCTATTCCCTTGGTCCCATCATTGGTCACCACAGAGATCAGAAGAGATCAGTGCCTGCCCCTCCTCTTCCCCTCATGAGGAAGTTGTAATTGCAATGAGGTCTCCCCTCAGTCTCCTCTTCTCCAGGCTGAACAGACCAAGTGCCCTCAGCTGCTCCTCACACGGCTTCCCCTCCAGGCCCTTCACCATCTTTGTTGCCCTCCTTTGGACACTCTGTAGCAGTTTAATGTCTTTCTTACATTGTGGCACCCCAAACTGCCCCCAGGACTCGAGGTGAGGCCGCCCCAGTGCAGAGCAGAGGGGACAATCCCCTCCCTTTCCTGGCTGGCGATGCTGTGCCTGATGCCTCCCCGGACACGCTTGGCCCTCCTGGCTGCCAGGGCACTGCTGACTCAGGTTAAACTTGCCATCAACCAGGACCCCCAGGTCCCTGTCCCTGGCACTGCTCTCCAGCATCTCATTCCCCAGTCTGTCCATACATCCAGGCTGCCCCATCCCAGGTGCAGATCCAGCACTTGTCTTTGTTAAACTTCGTACAGTTGGGTGGTTGCCCAGCCCTCTAATTTGTCAAAGACTTTGTCAGACCTTACTGGGAACAGGAAGACTAGTGCGTGGAAAGCACTGAAAAGAATCCTCAAAAAGCACTTGCACATAAAGCTTCTTGCCACTTGCTTATTATCTGGTGGAAATATGACAATGGGGGGGGAAGGTAGAACACCCTGTTTTGAAAAAGGTAATATATAACTGAGTCCTTTATTCATGGTCCAACAATTATATAATCTGCTAAACATGCCAGATGCGCTGTTGTTAAGAGATATATGATACCAAATGCTTTGTCTAACTGCTTCATGAATAAAGGGACAGCCGGTATTTTCCATGCTTGATATAAAACAAGGCTATTGTTATTAGTGATGAACTGAATTGGTCATTGAATTTTGTAATAATGCAATCTTTGTGCTGCTGGCTTCTTTCTGCATATTACCTAATGTGTTGTAGGATCTATTAACCTAAAACACCACCCCACCATGAAAGGATGAGTCCAGTGCTAATGCTGAAGCATCTATCAGATGAGAAGCATTATTATTGTTTTCACTTAAAGAAGACAGCGTTTAAAAATAAGTTAGGGTGCTCCTGTGATCATTCAAGTGTGAATGGGACAGTGGCTCGACAGAGCCAAAGACAAGTGCTCTTACATCAGATGTTTAAAACCTGTGTGGCAGTTACCCATCTTGCAGTTTCATCACTGAGGGTAACATCTACTTGGAAATACAATTTTCTTTTTGCTGGTTTTTTGGGATGCCTTCACAATTATATTCAAATGTTACTGCAATTGGCACTTGCAACTCAATATTTAAAACCAATTTCATACACTTCCCATAGTCCTAACAGCATGTGTACTAGCAGAGCACTAGCCATATCTTGTAATTAATTCCTGTTAACACTATCCACATCCACTATCTTTGAATAACTATTGCCAGCTTTCTGATTCATCGTAGTCATGCAAGACAACCAGCTGCCAAAAATGTCACAACCAAATCTATCCTTATGCAACTATTTGGAAGTGTGCCCTTTCTGCACTACTCTACATCGGAATAATCTGCACCAGTCACATTGTTCCCTTCGATGAACTACCACCGCACACACCTTGTGAATCCAAGGCCCCCACCTCCCCTCTGGCTACTGAGGCCAAGGAACCCTCATCTTGTGCATGGCCACTATAAAGAAGTCCCAAAACAGTAGTAGAGGTGCTATGCTCACCTGGCCTTCCCCTGGCTCTCTCTCTTCCATCTCACCTCAAAGTCTGGTATCTATTGTCACTAAGGTAGATAGCAGACTCCCCAGTAGCCTCCTGATGCTCAGATTTACCTTATATTTAAACTTTCATTTCCCTCGTTCCCTTGGGGATAAAGAAGATAAAGCTTCCTGAAAGACTCCAGAAGTTCATCAACACAACCAGTAGTTATCCTGCAGGTGGAGATTTGGCACGGATACACAGATGATACTTAAGTGCAAAAATGCCCTCAAGGAAGTAGGAAAAAAAAAAAAAAAAACCCTGCAAGTACAAGCTTTACCAGGAACGTATCCCAGAGGGAACAAAACAAAAACACTGTGCCCTCAGTAACTGGATTGTTGATAAAGAACCCGAGGGGAAAAAATAAATCTAGTGACATTCAAGGCTTGCTTGCACATGCAAAGAATTTTGCTGTTTCTCTCTTGCTCCTATTCCTAGAAAAACGCTTCTTCTATGTTGTGCAAGATCTCTTCCTCCACACCCACCCACCCAGATTACAGGATCAGACTGCTTCCCCCCTCCTGCCATTCCCAGCTCTGCCCCCTGGCCCCCGCCCATCCAGACTGTCTTCCACAAAGCATACTGCTGTGTAATCTCTGCAGAGTACTCACATATTGCTCCTGCACTCAGCCACCAGGGAACTTTCTTCCAACCTCATTCGGGGATGACCCCCAGCTGCTGCAGTAGCCGCATCCCTCTATAAGATGACTATGAACAGAACCAAAAAAATTGCTATGAACCTCTATAAGATGACTATGAACAGAATCACAAATTCTCCAGTACTGCTACTCCCTTCTTATTCTAGATGCACCTGGCAGACATACATCACATGCTTCGTCTCCAATAGTTATGAACCCCTTTGTGTTAAGAGCTCACATCTTCCAACTTCTTACAGAATATGCCTGACATATAGATATATATATATGACATCAGAAGTTAGGAGGCTTTTGGTTTGGTTTTTAGAAATTAGATTTATTATTATTCTAAAGAAAGCATAGAATGGCCTTTCAGCTTTGTCTCACAGCATGGCAAAAGTTCTTGTTCTACAGCCTTTACTTTGCAAGGAACTACAGCAACATTTTATAGCCATTTTAGGAATAGGCTGAGGACTTTGACAAGATCACTCTTTCCAGTCACTGCATTGTCATCTTAAATTATATTGCTCTCCATTAAATTGTTCATTATTGGAAGATTCATATCAAGCAGCTTAGTACCTGAAATTGTCCAGTATAAAGTCAGTTTTTATGGGCTGCAAGTCTGAAATTCATTTCTGCATGAGAATGGAAACAGTGATAAAACAATTCCTACAAGTTATACTACTGTAACATAAATGCAGTACTAAAATTAAGCACAGTGGCCTCACGCAATCAAGTTCATTTTTTGAGCATGAGTTTGAATTACTAGCTTTATCCTTATCTTAGCAGGTATGCAAATATGATTTTCCATTCATATTATGATGAGTATCAATAGACAAATCTAAAATCCAGTGTTAGTTGAGTCATTTTCCACCGTAACTCATTTATAGCTACTTTGAAGGTGCTTGTGAGGGTATTTTGCTATATTAGTCAAACACCTGTTAGCCCCTGTCATCATGAAGGGTATAATGTATCAAAACAATTTATTTCTTATATTGTCCATTTTCTATGGGAAAACTGTTGACTATTTCATTCTGATCTATTATAAAGGCAGAACTGGACATTCTAGATGACAGTTGCTGGCAATTTGGCAAGCCAATTTGGCTACAGCTAGGCAAGTAACAGCTTTATGATAAGTTCAGTTTTAAAATAAAGCAAAAAGTATGCATGTTAGAGAGAACAGGAATAGAAAATTCTTGTTTTATCAAAAATAATGGCACTGAACATTCTAGTGCCTCTCCTGACCATTATGTATGCAGCAATGTAACTAACAGTGAAAGTATTCTTCACGTTTTCTGCAAATAAAAGAAAGACAACGAATGTTAAGCCAGGAGGGTGACAGAGTTCTTGCTATACTGGAGTTGTTTACAGACAGTCTCCTGTATTTTCAGTGCTTTAATTCAGATACAGAAGTTTACCGTCTTATTTAATATAAATGGACATTGTGGGCTAAATTGGTACTTTGAATCTGATACCAGCCAGTGGCCCAGCACTATGTCAGGTACAACGATGCAAGCGAAGGTACAGGTCCCGTAAGGCAGCCAGGTCAAAAGCAATTTATTTAGGAGACAGACTCCCATTTCAGATTATTTTGCCCTTTCTCATTTGATGCCATCTTACCTTTACAGAATACAAAACAGCCACGTGTTTCTCAGTTCATAATCTCTCTAGGGTTATATCAATTTTGTATAATTTCTGGAGAAATTTAATCAACGTTTTGGTTGTTGAGGCTTGGTGTTGTGAAACGTACCTTCGGTTGAAAGACAGCTTTGACTTTAAGCCACGTACTGTCTTGCACATCTAAGTGATGTAATTTTGCCCTTCTAGAACTACATTTAAAAAATCATATAACTGAGTTTAAAAAAAAACAAAACAAAACCAACAAAAAAACTTTTCCCAATTCCATTAGAAATTTAACGTGCATGTTATTTATTCTAATGAGGGATATTTATTTTCTTGCTAGTCCTTTTCTTTTTTTCTTTTTGCATTTATAAACAGATGAAATAACTCAAACTTTTAAGAGTTGTGCAAGATGCACCAAAACAACTTAATTTTCACTGCTGTTTAGCACAAGGGTTAATTTTCCATTAGCATTCCTGTTAATTGGTTGCATCTTATCTGCAGTTCTCCATTCAGAAAAAGCTGCCTTTGCCATTTGAACAGACAAAATACCAAGCGTAACCTTGTGCTGACATATGCAATTAGCCGAAGGTCAGTCAAGGATACGGAAATAGTGGAAAGTGACAACCAAGGGGAATTATATAAAGCTAAGGGAAGGGGAATCTTTAACTACTCAGGAGGTTGGTTGTTTGTTCTTTTTTTTTGATCATTCATTATGTCTTGTTTCTAATGCACTTGCTTTCTTTAAACTTAAAAAACTGTCCATCCTTCTGTCGTGGTTTAGGAATGGTACTCCACAATTCAGTGCCCCCAGTGAGACTCTCCCAAGCCAGATGCCACTTGTTCACTCTCCTCAGTTCCCCTTCTCCTTCCCACTGCAGGGATGGAGTTGGAAATTGAAGTTACAAAAGGTGAAAATCACAGGTTGAGATAAGAACAATTTACTGGAAACAGCAATGAGAGAAGAAAACAGTAACAGTGACAATACTAATGACTAAAGTGTACCCAGAGTGGGTGACTTCCACACAAAATGCTCACCAAGCCCAAGACAACAAAACAATAAACCCTAAGCCCACCACTGGAAAGGGACATGCTTTTCCTTGGAAGAGACAGAGCCCCTTTTCCCCAACCCTGGGACCATAGTGATGAAGTAAGATGGTATTAAATAACATTTGGGTCTTAGACACACCCACACAGCTCCAGGCTCCGCCCCCTCACAGCTACTGCAAAACATTAACCCTGTCCTTGGCTGAAACCTGGACACCTTGCCCTTTTTTTTTAATGCACCTTGAGTTACCCATCTGTTACATCCCACAAAGAACAAACACTGCTTGCGGGGATCCCTCCAAACCTTGTGTTCAAGTGTGAAGCAGTCAGTCATTAAATACTGATGATACAAGTTTCCTTATGGCAGAGATGTGACACCTGGCACTTCCAACTGCCACTTCAAAACTAAAATACTTACATACTTCCTGAAGGTGCTCTGCAGATCACCACCTGCCCACGAAGACTCTTGCTACATATGTCTGAATGTGTGACCAATCTAATTTTAAAAATATGTTCTAGAACTTGATACAGTGCTTTGAAGATTTTTCTGAGAACTTGACACGTAGAGAAGAAATATAGGTAAGCATGACATTTACAAAGCACTTTTGAAAAATCAGAAATGTTAAGTGAATCAGCAGGGTAGTGTGTTTCACTGCACTTTAGCCAAGTGGATCTTTTGTCAAATGTTTCCAATGGAATTCTGGCACTGAGCTGAATCTCCTAATCCGGTTGAGACTACAGAAGAATTTTGTGCCAAAATTACTAGGTCAAGATATTGTGCAACTAGTTTAAGGACCCAACTTTTGCCCGCCTTTTAGCCATTTATTAAAAGAGCTCTCCTTAAATAAGCCTGTCCAGAGAAGTGTGTCTTCTGATGCTCATGCCTAAGTTAAAACCTAAGTTTAAAGTGTCATTTCAAGAGCTTCAAGTGTCTAGATAGGATTAGGCAACTAATCTCTTGGTGATCCACACATAATGATCAGAGAATATATACACACACAGAGGAACAAGAAACTCATGAATTGAAAAATATTTAGAAATAACCCTTTGATGATACTATGAAAACGTTCAGATGGTTCAACTTCCCATAACCATAGTTTTTAATAGATTTTCAACAGCATCCATCAGAAAGCAAATCAGAAGTACTGTTTAGGATTACCAAACACACATCACTGGGTAACGCTAAGGACTTCCCTTCTCATTGTCCAGTTTTTGTTATAGCCGCCTGCCTTCCATCACAAAAAGCAGAGAATTGCTTTAAATTTTCTTACAAAACTAAGTTCATGCTGCAGAGAACAGCCTCCTCTTCTGTGGGTGTAGCAAACCTATCAAAGAAGTGTAAGTGACATTTATATCAGTGCAGGTCTTAACTCCTGTTCTAGCTAGCAGAGAGAGTTTTGGCAATCAAGCTTCAATTTTTAAGCGTAGACATGCTTGGCTTCTTTTTGGTTGTAATTAAAAAAGGCAACTAGAGATTTCTTCCCAAAGAATAAATAGAACACTAGGTTAGGCAACAGTCATTTATTTATTGACTTAAACAAGCAAAAGGTATCCTCAGACATAATGGCTACCACTTGAGCAATACAAATCACTGCTACTGAAGAACAGGGAACATCTTTTCTTTCACTCCTCCCCTCCCAGAAGTAATAATACAAACACCAGGACTCCTAGAGAAAAGAAAAGGAGAAAAACCATAAAAGGTATTTAGAATGAGCTGCAGAGTTGAAACATGGACACTAAAATCATTAGCTAATCTACCACATCACCACAATCACCTCAAAAACAACTTTCATTGCTCCATTCCTACCAGGTACCAAATATACAGCACTGTTTAACAGTGATTTCTATGTATTAACAACTGTCCTCAGCTGAAGCAGAACAGTAATTACTATTTACATTAAATTTGAGGTTATAGATAGAAAGAAAGATTTCCATAGATTACAGTGCACATTAATGAAAAGAGAGTGGGGGAGAAACAAAGCTACTTTTAAATTACTGTATGTCTCTATCAATCAAGCAATTTGTTCTGCACTGATAGCTCATTGAAGACACAATATCCTGACAGAGTATGGCAACTCCACTCACCCTGTGACAGTGTATCTGATGAATGTATCTATGAAGAATTTATCAGTGAGTCCCATAAGTTGTAGGCCACTGAAAATCCCAGTTTGCTACTCCTGTGTGGGTGGTTTTTAGTCAGACATCAGCAAAAAAAAGCAAACACCACATGCAAAACAACTGTTACTAAATCATTTAGTCTTCCTTGTAACAGTCAAAGATATGAGTAAGGCATTCCTCAGATTTAGAGAAAACATTAGGAGTCTTTAGTTTTGCAGGCAAGGAGACCTTTTATTTTAATCCATTAAAAGAACCCAAAATAGTCAGCAGGTGGCCACATCTATCCATGTTTCATTAAAATCACATAAAACCTAAGTACAAAAGCACCACTGATTATTGCTCTAGAAAAACTGCATGAAAAATTCAAATACACACAGTAAAAACATCACCATATGCACAAGACATAATTTCTTAAAGCAAGTGTATGGAATGCTGATCCAATTTTACACATACCTTGCAATATTAAGTTGATATTTATATTACTTGGCAACAATGGGAATTTCTAAAAGCACTGTTATGAGAAGGGAAATGTTCATATACAGTTTAATATGTCAACTATCATAGTC